>JAQIWG010000914.1:0-28089 GCA_034695025.1 Chamaedrilus cognettii
GCTACAACATACAACTATGGTGCTACAACATACAATTATGGTGCTACAACATACAATTATGGTGCTACAACATACAACTATGGTGCTACAACATACAATTATGGTGCTACAACATACAATTAGTACAATATACAATTAGTACCACATACAATTATGGAATATAAACATCAAGAATTTAACTTCGCAAGGCTTGCACACACAGTATTATTTCTATGACTATGTCCATCAAAAAATATTCAGCGTTAGGCATAGAGAGCATATGTGTTAATTAATTCAATTAGACCATCAATTAACTCACAATTATCATGATTGATAGATAACCACCAATTAACTCGTTCAAATCACACGGTGTCATTCAAACATTTTAAGCCTATTATATCCTTTTTTGTGAAATTACGAAATAATTTGACATCATAAATAGGCAATCAATTGGTAAAAAACAGTATTAGCAAGTTCTGAATGAAATTGCTCTTTCAACAGCCAGTCAGAGCTTAAGCATCAAGTCTGCTAAATGGCAGTAAGTGCTCATCAAACGTGACACCAGCTAGTTAGGAAAAGCTGCACTTGCTCATAAATTAACAATGTGATAGACTCAAGCCTTATTACAAATTTTAGATGTACCATACAAGATAATAGAACCTTCAAACAAGCATAATCTTCACTGCATTCATTTCAATGCATGTGCAATAAATGTGCACGCAATGTGTATTATTTCAATGCATTCGTTATGAAATCTATGTTTCTGTTGCTTAATATTAAAGTTTTCCATGAATTTAATTTTTTATGCTTCATGCATTCAGCCAGTGCATTACCGAAATTTAAAACCCATTTTAATACAAATATTTTGAATAGAACCATTCAGAAGTTCAGAAGATATTAGTTATATTAAATACGCACTAACTGGCCTATAGATATTAATTATGCATAGAAGCCTTAAAACCATTTCAGAAATCCTCAAAGCTTCAATTCATTCAGGAAGTGCAATACATCTAATCAAGTAATTCTATTCCAGCTGGCAATTAATAATGGTATGAACCAGAGTGTCTCATTCAAAAGCTTCCCATTGGTTGCTTCCAGGGGTCTTTCTACTTCAAACCCACAGCTCGCATCCTTGTTTACATTTTTGTGAAATGAAACCAAGTCTGACACGCGACAGACAGGCGAAGTAGATCTGACAAGCTACTGAGTACTGAAGTCTTATACATGTACAGAAACTTGCTTTCAAAAAATTCACAGCTAAAAGAGTAGGGTACCCCACTTAAGGGCATTATTGGTGCGGAGTGTAGACTCACATTCTTTCTAATTACTGTATTTACAACGCTTGATTTTAGTTCCGATTATGCACGATCCATAATATTAAAGTAGAAGCAAATAAGTGAAGGGCAAATGCATTCCCAATCCATGACAGTGCTATAAATATAGGATGTAGAAGAATAAGATTTTCAGAGCCAAATTTTAAATACCAGTAACTAATTGTTTCAAAAATTCAGCTTATAAAGCAATTACGGAACAGTTTTACGATAATACGGTAAGGCATACACGGTACTTATATTTTCCATCGATTCAAAATAACAATCAACTATCCTTATTCTCAGCGAAAACCCATTATCAAACAATTTGAACAATATAAGCGCAGTGAGTGCTGTGCCTTTTACTAGATGCTAAATACAATACTATTGCAGACGGCATACAGTTTCTACGCTGAGCATTATAACCTACGTCGCAGAAATAAATTGCATATTAAGCCATGTTCATCTGATACAGATTGATTAAGAGTAATCACATTATCATTGTTATCATTGTTGCATTCAATTTAGTCATCGGACACATTCATGCATTCATTCAAGAATCATTGCATTCATCAAACAACCAAAAAATAATCAGAATTTAGCAGTCAAACTATAAACTACAGTAATTCTGCACGCAATCAGATTTCACCAACGGCTTAAAAAATCTCATTAATTCCCAGCAATGTAGAAGAATTAATTGGCTCGATTAATTTCTTAAATTGCCTTATTCCTCAAATTGCATGCTCGAATCAATTTGTGCCAATAAATTACAGTTTCCAGTTCATGTCAATAGACCGAAACGAATCAACTTCAAGGCTTAGCTAAATCAAACACCGGAAATCAAGGATTGAAGACTGAAAAATAGAAAATTGACTGCTACATTGTAATTTTATAAATAAATGTGCAATTACTGCACGACGATTAAACAACCGGCCATAAGTAATTAAATATATATAGTCAACAGAAAAATAATTTAAATTGGGCCCCCTACCGACCTGAGAAGGTAGAGCTGATGAAGACTCGGACGGTTCGCGCATGTAGGGGGGGCAGGCGGTCCAGCTGCCCCTCCAACAGCGGCACGAGGTCCATCACACCCCCCTCCACGTTCGAGAAGTGGAGCGAAACTTTGCGGTGCAGCATTGTCTCGATGTAAATCAGGAAGTCAGCACGATGCTCACCACCGGTATATTATCAGCAATATCGCGAATGACCACATACATCGACACTGATGTCCACTGACTCCACTCAATTCGCCCGTCCTGTAGTTGACTTATATTCCACTCGCTGTATCCTTACTAATCCAAGTCGAAGACGTCCGCTCAGCCATGTTTTATGCGAAAGCGCTACCATATCAATGTCAACATTAAACTAATACGATATAGGAATTCGTTTTGCATACCAGAAATTAAGCACACTTAAAGAAAGGCATATTCATCAATTTGCACATATTATAGCATACCGTACCGTAATATATTACGGTAGTGCTATAATAAACATTAATAATATTAATTACCGGTGATTTAAATGCATATAATGCCGTACCGATGCTCTCTTTCGTAATGTACAAATCACAAATAGCAAACTATTACTGTAGTGCTATTTAATGAATGAGTATCGAGTACGGTACTGTAAAGATGAGATAATACTGTAGCTGTATTGTTTTCACTTAGTTTTTTAACCTTAGTGGATAGCCGAATAGAATACTGCTGGGTGTTATCGTTTAGACCCTAGGGCCTGACAAAATCGAAGTACAAGTTCTACGTCAAAGCCACTTTTACAAAGTATGCCTACATTTTCGACACAGATGTGGATATCGCTTGTAACAGTACAAATCACCACTCTTATGGCAATAAACTGTCCATTTGAAACAGATAGTTGCCTAAATAGCTCCCGAGGCCCGAAAGGCCTAACTTATATAAGCCTAACCTCGCAATCTCGAAGACACCGCAAAATTCGCCGAGGCCGAAATTAAATCATTTTTGAAGTATTGTAAAATTATTGGTCATATCTGCATAAATCGCATTATTGATGCCATTTTTACTAATATTATGCAATTTAAAGACTAAAATCGCATATTATGCTAGATACAGCGCATAATTTCGCGTAATCTGCAATATACGATTGTAATGTCCGCAGCAGAAACACAGTACCGAAATTGTCCAACGGAAGATTTGCCAATGTTAGATGGTATAGACATGATTGGTTTCGGCAACGTTTTACAGTTTTGCTTACTTTCTTCTTTGTCAGATTACAATTTTATAAACAGTAGGCTTACAAACAATAGCTATTTTGTAGCTTCCCAATGCACGTTCTCACTTCTCGGTCAAATTAGCCTACATCGACGTGGGATCGCTGTCGCTGGTGACCCGATAAAACACATGTAGTCAAGGGTCAGGCTACACCATTTTCCATATTCAAGCATCTCATGACTTCCCAAACCTTGACTTGCTTTGGAACAGTTTCTTTTTTTCACTATTTATTCCCCTGTGTTCTAAATCAAGTGAAGGTTTGGGAAGTCATGATAATTATTATGAAAAATGGTGCAAGCCTTGAATACATCAGAAGGATCTACACGACAAAGAAAGCTTGAACCCTTTGAGTAGGCCTATCACCCCTTTTATGCAACCTTGTTTAAAGTGAACATCAATAGTACTGCAAAAATTAAACGTTAATTCAGAACAGAAAAATGAAATAATTCTATTATTATAAAGACAAAAAGGACACAAGTAGGTTAGTAATCTCGCAATCTTATCTCTACTAAACCAGCCAACAGTAGCAATAAAACCCGTGTCAGATTGGCATAGGTTGACCTCAACAACAGAATATCATTAATGTAATTTGTATAAAAATACCAAGGTTCAATTGTTAATCTCTTTGTATTAAATGGTTAGTAACTGTTCAATGCAACGCTATACGTCGAAAAGGCCTCGTTAAGAAAATTCTTGTTACATAATTCTTTAAAACTCATGAAAATAAAATAGTGGGGCGCCACTGAACAGCACAATTAACTCAGTTTCTGAGACTGTCCACGTTATCACCTCCAGCCGCTCTGAACAACCCGAAAAACAAATCTTAGCGAATCTATAAACTGCTTATAGCAAACTACCAGTTGTTTGTATCTTTCAAAAGCACTATGATAATATGAAGTGATAAATAACGCGCATAAAATCGTGCGAGCGGTTAGCAGCACATTATACTCCTCTAAATATTCTACCACCAGCAAAGCAACATGTAGGCAAAACGTTTGTTACAATCTCTTACAATACAGACTATTTACAAATGGCCAAAGTTCATCAAAAACAATAAATTGCTACGTGCTCGCTCTTCGACAATACAGTGAATCTTTTACAAGTTTTATTTTTCACTCGCTCTAAATTCTCAGTAGACTAATCATTACAGCATAGTCTTGATGCTAGAAGCGCAGTGTAGAGAGCCGCATGCGAAGAAAATTTAGTCTTGCAGCTAAATGTGCTGTTGCTTTCAGACAGCTAAAAGCTACGAGCAAAACTTTCTTCTACAGATACTGTAAACGAGTCTAATAAACTAGTTAAAAATTGATCAAAAATGCTCTAAAAGCGTTTCAATGACCTAACTAAAACCACGGCAGGAAATCAACCACGTTAGCCTACTGAAAACCAAAAATTCACAAGCCAAAAAACTGAATTCAACGTAGGAGATGTCAATGAATTCCATCTGAGAAAGTTATGAAGAAAACTTGCATCTAAGCAACACCTTTTTCAACTTCAGTTTTAAATATTCGAATGTACTCTGTGTTATCAGTTTGTGTTTCCAAAGAAAAGAAGAAGTGTGACCATCAGCCTCATGCGGAACTGAACCATCGAAACATCTAAGCCGCTCGTTCGGTGAACAACTAGTTAACAACTATTGTCGAGCTTGCTCGTGTAATTAAGCATCAGCATATATCAGTCAGGTAAACTAGAATTAGCGTCAAAGACAAGCGTAAATACTCCGCAAACACAACTAAAGCAATTAATCAGCGACTACACTGCGACGAAATATTAACTCAGGATGATACTCGGTAGTAGAACTACGCGTGTTTACATCGTTATCTCCACAAATAAACTGAATACATTCAATACGGTCGTCACAAATACGAATACGATCAAAATCAAACGGCTTCGTTCGAAAAATACAACAGTTAACGGCGTGGCAACATGATTCATGGACAATATACAGAAGATATCACCGCAGGCACCGCAGAAAACACACACAGCCTTAACCACACGCAATATTATATTAGTAACAAACTTCAGTAGGCTACATACTACACCATTATTACATGATGGGGTTAAATGTCTATTTTGTCGCCCAGTAACGTCATAAGGGATACCAAGAACAAATGAAAATACGTTTTGAGTATATATATATACAATTCAATTACATCTGAGTATATAATATAGCACACTCCTTTTAATTTAGTTGATAATGATCTTTTCTCCATTATATTAAGTTGAAAATAATTGAAGCAAGATGATTGGATAATCAAATGCCTTTTACAATTACAAAGGATCTTGGGTTCCATTATAGTATCATCACACAATTCTTCAACGCCAGTGGTTTCATTCATTATTCATGTTATATTAAATGGAATTCAGTAATTGTTACTGCGTTGAAAACAATACTTGGTGGATTAACTATTTTCAAGCTATAAAATGCAAAATTCTTCATATTCAACATCAAAAAATCACTCCGGAAGGGTTTGAAAAATATATATTTAGCATATGCCTAATTATAGTGCAACTTTCAAAAAAGAGGGCCTCTAATAGCCAGTTAGTCTTAAATTCAGCACACACAAAAGAATTCTGAAATAATGCCATGCGCACCATCCACATGCAACGGGGCATGCTATTCTCAATTTAATAATACACTAAAAACGTGAGATTCGTTATCATTTTTACAAATAGCAGCCATATTTTCAGCTTTGGAAGCAGACTCAAAAAGCACCCAAACTTCTGAACACACTATCTATGATTATAATCTAACAGCATAATATAATATATCAAGAGTCCATTCGAAATAATAACGTGTCAAAAACTACACCATTTCATACTAAAAATGAATTGAACCAATCGGGTTTAACAAATTTCTGCTGAATTTATATCGCTTTTGCTGAAGAGTTCTATAATTAGAACAATTTAAACAAAATTCCTTTAACCAAAGCTAACTTTAAAAGAAAAGGAGATATTCAATTAATGCCGGACAAATACCACTCCCTATAGGCGCGCTCAAAACAAGTGCAAGCAAAGTTATTTCTTTAATTTGAATAAGCCAGAGCAATATTCAATGTCAGAACTCAGAACACACAACACTCCCAGATCATATAAAACTTTCTTTTTGTTGCTTCAGCAACACGAAGGCAACAATTCAAGTTCGACGATGACGGCTTTAGTTTTTAACCTGCGTTCACAATAAACCCAAGACAAAAGCTGCTCCTTGAGTGCACCAAAAACAAGTTAAGTTACACGCTTGTTACAACAACAAAGGCTAGACAAACATTCATCATCGCAAAACACAAAGTTTTTTCCACCAAGGAACTAACTAAAAACATATTTTCGATGATGGCGTGGCGCCATCTTGCATATTCAAACAAGGAGGGCAAAAATCTATGCAGCTGGCATTACTGCGATCTCTTTGTGCCCCTGGGGGAGGTGCCCCTCGCCGCCACACTGCCACTACTGACCATCACCTTAGTGACAAAGTTCGCGATCGCGCTCGCTGGCTGAGTGGGGTCCAGTTCGGCGAAGAGATGGCACGAGTTGTCGACTATGGCGACACTGCTGCTTGGCTTGTGCGCGACGAACGCAAACAGTCTGTGTAATCACACAGTAGAAGGCTACAAAAACTGAGGACATAATATTAATTTATATTGCCTGAATAGAATTCAAGCTACTAAAATCATGCATGCAACAATTTCAATGCATGGATCATTCAAAAAACCTGGCCGAATATAAAAATCTTTAGAATCATTAAAAAACACAAAACGTATCAATTCAAAATATTTGTATTAATTCTCACCTTCCAGTAGCGACTGTCGTATCATCTTCCATCTTTATATCAAATCTAAAAACAGAAATTCAGCAATACAGAATAAACAACAGCGTTCGAAAGTAAACAAAACTGATAGATTTAATGTTCAATGTCTTAGTTCAAAAGGTTACAGTGCCGCTTCTCTAAAACACATTGATTTTAACTAAATAAAATAAAGATCTAATCTACGTAATTATAGCCATAATTTTATACATCCCTTACAAAAGATACAAAAATTTATGACATGCTCTTTGATTCAGAAGTCTGATATAAATATCATTCCAATAGTGCTAAAAATCCAATAAGTTTTGCCAATAAAAATCAGTTTAAAAGATTAATTCCAACCTTCTATCCCTGGCATCCAAACCACAGTAGGTCACAGAATCCAGAGGATAGTGTCGTCGAAAGAATATTCTGAAAATAAAAGGGAGCACAAGCCAAATATAACCTCTAGTTATCATTGCTGAAGAGGCCTGAATAAAAATTAGGTTTTAAGGTTACATTCAATGGAGGTTTACATCTGGGGGGGATAGTTTGGGGGGTTTTCACATCTGAAATATAGCGAAAAGTGAAAAAGCCGGTTGACTAATATCAAAGAGAAAAAAGTAAGCTAAACTAGATACAACTGAGTTCAAAGTACTTGTCGCAGTTCAAAATAAACAAGAAAAACAAGATCAAAAACTAAAATCATACTAAAACTAAACCAAAACCAAAACACCACCACCCCTTCTACCCAACCGAGAAATATAAAGATTTAACCTATCCCTAAAAAATTCTGGATAAAATAGTAAATTACAACACTGCAAACAAGTAGCATAACAACGTGGCTTATTCTGTAAGTTTGATCGATCAATGAAAATTACATCAAGTCATTTATCCATTTAATTAGTACTCAGTCAAGCTTGTAATAAGGCATTTTGTATGTTATACAAAAGAGAAGTAGCGCTACCTTCGCTTGCTGTCCGTCAGAGTAATGCCTTCCTCCGACACCTTGAAGTGCACGACGGTCGTCCGGGGAGCGGGGCGGCGGGGGTTAAAGGTCGCTTCGATCGCTCTCGAGACTGCCTCGGGGCCGGTGAGACTCTCCGTGTCGACAGAGTTCAAGTAGAGGACATTACATGCTGAAAATATCGCAAGTTATTCAACACCTAAATTTAGCAGAGAACAAATCAGGGGACAGAAATTGATGCAGAATAACACAAGAGTGTATTGAAAATAAATCAAAAAATATAGTGCATCTTATTCATTCAATAATTCTAAATCAACTAATGTAAATTTGCGTAAGAAAAAAAAAAAATTGAAAATAAGTTTTGATACAGGCTTTTCATTGCAGTTTTGTTCGCAACATTGTGTTTGGGGTCCATTTAATAGTCATTGAACTGCAATGGAGAAAACATAGCGGACACATTTAGTAACATCAACAGATAACAAAACCACATTAACAGTGAGAGCCAGCAGACTGCATAGTAATGGCGTAAAACAAATAATTCAATCTTTTGATTTACAATTGAGAAAGTTGATCTATGTGTCCCTTTTATTTAGAATATTGAATCATCAGGCTAAAAATATATTAAGTGAACCACACTGACCAGCGCCCTGGTGATAGGCTTGGCTTGTAGAACTTGTAGTAGTGTCAATCATATCCACATCGAAATCATCTAAACAAAAATTATCTATTTTCAGCTCTTGCACTTCCAGTGACCTTTCCAATGCTAAAACAAATTATGCTTCACTCAACTTTAACAAATTTATCAAGTTTTTTGTTCGAAAGTAATTCGAAGGATTCTACTGTAGCCAAACAGAAAATCAGACAGGAGGATCATTCTTCTCTATATGTAGTTATCTGCAGGCCGGGGAACAAAGAACTGGCCTGCAGCCCAGAGCTTCCCGGGCTTGTTGTAAAAGGCAACTAAAGAAAAGGGGGAGTGGTTCTGTGCTGGCTCTCTTGCTCAGAAACGCACTGTATATAGCCCTTGTGTGCTACACACGGTCCCTAAACTACAAAAACAAAACAAAACAAAATCTATGTTTAGTCAGCACATCTGCCACCATAGAACTATGTAGCAGAAGCCTTAAAATCTGTCAGTTATTAATGAGTCTGACAGTCTTCAAGTATATTTTTCTGATAAAATTTTCTGCTTCTTTTGCAGCGTGTGGCCAACCACTTAAATGAATGAAGAAGAAGTAACAGCGCTCATTACTTCTTTTTTCCATTAATAAACAGAAATAAAACATCAAAACTTGTTATCGCTATTTACCATCACAATTGTATAAAACAAAATTGCAAAATTTACTATTTGTCCACGAAAAAACTTGTAGAAACGCACGTGGCGCAAGTCAACAATTACCAAGCTGAGGCAAGATGAGCTTGCAAGGCAGTGCTAGAGGCGTGACCGTGTGCTGATAGACCAAGGCTGCCAAGCTTCCTGTCCACAAATATAACATCATCAACATCATCATCAATATTTTCTTCCATGAAAAAAAGTAGAGGTTTTTCTATCACATGCGTTCCTCTGAGAATTGAGCAACATACGAAAAAATAAATAAATAAAAGAAGCAATACTATAGTGCTTTGATCCGTTTCACATTTAAAGAAGTTTTCTTCCTTCAAGTTATTCACAGAGATTTCAGAATAGCTCAATTTCTGAACCAGCAATATTTACTGGATGAGAACAGAGTCAAGTTGATCTCAGAGCAAATTTTCTGTGATCCCATTGGTCAAAACTGATTTTGTTCTGGGAACATGATCACAGCGTTCTATTGAACAACTGGGCAGGAGAAGGGAATACAATACCAAAGGTTGGCTCATTGCTGCAGCCTTTGAGCCGGACTCCCTTGGACGTCGGCTCAATGAGGAAGTGACGCACGAGCTCCGTCTGAAGGTCACCTGACACACAAGATACATCCAGTCACCTAACACGCAAGACACACCCAGTCACCCAACACATAAAGCACATCAAGTCATCTGACACACAAAGCACATCCACGCTACTAAACTATGAACGAAGCACGACCTTTTATCGCCATTTTGACGAGTGGATGATTAGTATCATATATAATGCAAATAAATCATGAGTTCACATCTCAACACTTAACATTAATTGTAGCCCTTTGCGACAGCGACTTTGGGACTTTGCAAATTCGTGACTTTGCACCCGTGAATTTGCGAATCTGCGACTTTGCGAGTGCATACACTCGTATTGTAAACATTGGATTTGGATCTAGTATATATTCACTGTAATATTGCAGGATAGAAGGCGTGTATACTGCAATGTTCAGACTTATTGCTTCTCTTCTCGTTTCATCAATTGACTCCTTTAGTGAAAGGACCTCTGAAGCTGTCCTTCGACGTAGTAAAAGGCGATACATTTTCATTTTCAGACCAATTTAAAATTTGAGTCATTCATTTGATTTATTCTGCCTCAATTCGCTGTATCGGTAATTGAAACAACCAAAATCGATGTCTTGTCGATACTTGTGCAAATGGTTCTCTGAAAAATTTTGAGTTACATTGCGTAAAAAATAAAATCAAACTGCTCATACCGTGTGTCTTGGCCTGGACGTTGGGGGGCAGCTGCGCAACCCTGACCGCCAGTCCGTACGCCCCCTGGAAGGTGCTGCTGTTGCGGATCACAAACGATCCGGGAGGTTTGTCCTTGAGCAGCGCTATTGCTGAAACAAGGACGGCGCAGTAACCGGGTCAGGTAAGAAGTAGCACGTAACACAGTATTAGGGCAACGGGTCACACGGGCAAAATATGAACACTTTATCGCAGCAACTACGCAGCATAAATTTAAACGCAAGCATTAGGTCGTATTTAGTCGATTGTACTAAGGGCAATTAATATTCCAGCTCCCCGATGGTGTCTTCTGACGCCGAAACTGACTATAAGCCGAATACTATCATTTACCATTATAATCGCTGCACGAAATGATTCAAAAGAATAGCGCCTAGAATTTTCAAGAACAAGCAGTCCGCTAAAGTAGTACAAAAACCTTTAAGATCAATTTTTGTTCCGGGACAAATATAATATCATACAATAGATCATCAACATCACGCTAGATATAGAAACATTATTTAAAATCGGGTCAGATGAAGGCCAAACCTTCATCTCTGGTTATTTGCGGTTTGTGCCAATACTTGGACGTGTCTCGGACGAAACGAGGCGTTTGATTTATCATGTCCACTCCATCTGCGCGTAAAGCGCGATCACTCATTTATATATTGAACAAAGAAAACACAATTTGTTTTAAATAGTTGATTTTAAATGCTTTCAAAATATATAGAACTTAAAGACGATGTGACAACGTTTACAATTTCATCCACAGAAAGAACTATCAAATCAAATAACTAAGCATTTAAACCAGTCCAGTCAAAGATTTATGATACATGAGCTTAACCCCTAGTCGGATATTTTAGTTAAAATGCACTTCTGCGACTTTGCAACTGTGACTTTGCGGCTTTGTGACTTTGCCTAGCAAAGAATCCACTCCGGCCTCCTCCGCGACACGCAGCGAGCCTCGACGAGTCTGTCTGGCATGGCGTTATTTTGAAGCCTTTTTCATCACTTTTTTCTCACTATAATGCAGCAAAACCCATGAGATATTAAGCCATGTATGCTTGCAGTTTTGTAAGCTTCATCAACTTTCAAGCATTTCAAACGCAAATCGAACCTTTATATATTATCACCCCAAAAGGCAATAACGTGTAAAATAACTTACGGGGACTATTGTCACGGCAGTCAATTTATATCGAGTTCCGGTAGGCAATAATCACTACTGACCCATCATGGAGGACATGCTGCCGGTGCGTGAATGAGTCATTAGGAAGGCATTGGGTGACAGCTGGTTGGATGTTGGCACGACGCTGCTGCTGCGTCCCGTGTAGTACTGCTGCTGCGAGCTAGATCCTGCACCCTGGCCGCTGCTGCTCAGCACTGACGACGTGTAGTACTGCGAGCTAGAGCCCGCCACCTGGCTGCCTCCAGCCAATCCCGACGCGCCGTAGCTCTTTCCCTGCTCATGCCTGCGATGCATAGTCAACTGATAATTATAAACAGCTCAGCGTTTATAGTTAAGAAATCACCCGTTTTAGGCACAAAAAAACCCAAAAAGCAAAAAAATTTCGCCATCTTTCACATGCATTTTTCAAAATCAGTGAACAAAGAGTTAACATGTAGTTGATTACATGCACATTTATGTTCAAAAAAGCCTTAAAAAGCAAGAAAATGGTGCCATCTTGCTAAAGTTTATTTTTAGAATCATCCAAGAGCCAGCTAGAAGTCAATATAAATACTTGACTTTCTAATCCATGAAATATTGTGAAATCCAATGAAATATTGTGTTTGCTATGGTTAAGATTTACCTAATATGCCTTGAGCACCGAGCCCCTGTATCTGTTTACCTGACAACTCTGACTCGCCTACAATGTTTGGAGTGAGCACCACTAGAACTCTCTACGATTCTATTACCTACTAATTTAATTCTGTAGATGAGACACCCCGATAGACCTGGAGGGGCTCCAGGAGGGTTGCTGGGGGCTCGTCGCCCCCCTCGTGTCCACCATCAGCGCCCCCCCGTTCACCACCCTCGTTGTCGTGACGCGCTGATCGTAACTTTCCCCGCCCTGTCGCGTAAACCCGCTCGAAGCCGCCGCCCCCCGCTGGTGAGTTGACGAATGAAAGTCGTCGCCAAAGACCGTGCTGTCCGGCGGGATCCCCATGGTTCCCCCGACCCTCTGGGCGTGTATTAGTTGCGTGGGCTCTTCCATTACACGCGAACTGCTGTGCCCGCTCGATATTTGCCCGGATGACTGTCCGCGCGTCTGCTCGGATGAGTTTCTGATGGCGCTTTCAACTGAGATGTCTGCTTCGTTGTACTGCTGCACTCTCTGCTGCTGCTGCAGCAGCTGTTGCTGCTGCTGCGGACGTACGGTGCTGTAGAGAGGACTGATGGGACGACCGTCCACCATCGATGTCTCCTTGCGAATCTCGAGTATTGGTGGAGACTGTGGTCTAGGCAAGCCCACAGCAGTTACAGCATGAATTTGTTTCTGCTGCTGCTGCTGATGAAACTGCTGCTGATACTGAACGCTCTGCGCTGCTTGCTGCTGCTGCGAAAACCCTTGCTGCTGCTGAGCATTCCCAGCCACAAAAGGCTGAGTGATATTGCTCGTTGTTTCCGCGCGAATAGTTTGAATTGGTTGCTGCTGCTGATGCTGCTGAAACTCCTGCTGATACTGCTGCTGCGCAAATTCCTGCTGCTGTGTGAATCCCTGCGCAGTGTTCACCAGCGGCTGCGCGGCACGACTCGAAGTTCTAATCTCCGTCCTGATCGTCTCTTGTCCGACAGCAGGCTGCTGCAGTGCCTGCTGCTGTGCGATCTGCTGCTGCTGCACCATCTGCTGATGCTGCAGCTGCTGCCGCTCGATCTGCTGCTGCAGCTGGCGCTGCTGCTGATCCAGCATCTGCTTCTGCTGCAGCAGCTCCTGCTGCCTCAGACGAATGTTCTCCAGCCCACTGCTGTCCAGCTGAGTCCCCGGCAGCTGTGACAAGCTGTTGTATGGCTGCAGCTTCTGCTGCTGCTGCGCAGCAAACTGCTGCGTCTGAATGAAGGGCTGCTGTCGGGAGATTGTCGTGTTGTGGTATTTATACTCCCCGCCCATCGCCGATTGGCTGCGAGGCATGGGCCGCGTGGTCTGCTCCGTGGTACGCGTCACCGTCTGCTGGTTGTAGCTCTGGCGCGGCCCCACCGTGCTGTAGAGCGGGACACCAGACTGCGCAACCACGGTCTGATCACCGCCGATGACGCTTTGTCCGTGAGAGAGCGCGACTGGCACGGACAGGCTGTTGCTCATGCTGAACTGCTGCTGACGCTGCGTGAAATCTGCAGCATATCCTAAATCATAGTAACTTGTCTTTGCAATGAAAAACACACAAGAATCAGACACAAAGTCGTGCAATCACTGCTAAGTTTGGCATTTAAAAATAAGTCAAGAAATTCATTGATAGGCAGTCAAATAGTTGCTTCAGAGTGGAGTGGCTTTAAAAATTTTCAGCGACGAAGTATTAGACAATAAATTGTTTTTTAGATCAGTCAAAATTTTTAATTGATACGCAACCAATCCAGTGAATCCAGTAAATTAGATAATGCAAGGCACAGAAACGATAGCTAGTCAAATCTAATTAGAGCGAGATCAAGCTCGTCTCACCTCGGTTACCACTGACATTGACTGGCGAAATAGGAAAACTTGGAGATGTAACTACAGCAAAACAATAATAATTCACTAATACAATCAATATTAAAAAACTAAGACAGGCGTCAGACAGCAAAAATTACATTCAAAGATTTGAATCGCAGAATGTTATTCTACATAACTCAAGGAAATACAACACAAAATCATAAGCGCATACTTTGTCTTATATATTTTGTGAAAGTAAGCATCAAAAGTATTAAAAGTTCCATTCGCATCATTCTACCAATGCTTCTAACTTTTGTTTCACCGTTCCATCATCATGCCATTCACACCATTCCATCCTAGCATCGCCAGTGTTTAAAAAATTGGGTGAAAAATGTTTTAGGGACCATAGAAGTGCTTGATTTTATACATCATATCCTTACATAGCAAGATTACATTAGAGCACTGTATTCTAAGATCAATTATACATTTATCGTTGCCTTTTGACGCACAATATCCTGATCACAATTTAGTACCAGTACAAAATTTTTAATAAATTACTAAAATTGCGGCAATCCTTTCGATCATGCATTTACAATGAAAGAATGAAGGTCAACACTTGACCCTTGGCACCGAGGGAAGTACTTGGTCTGGGACTTTACTTGCCCCGACACTCTGGCCCCTTCGCATCTTAACCATTCTTCTACGGCGGTGGGGTCAGCAGCAGTCGGAGCAGAGGCGAAGAAACAGACCAAGTACGCGGGGCTCGCAAACTCCGGCGACTACACCTTCGCCCCCATAGCAATTGAGACCCTCGGTGCCTGGGGCCCATCCGCCCTGGAACTGTGCGCCGAAATCGGGGGCCGAATCGCGGCAAACACCGGCGATCTGCGCTCGACCGCCTACCTTAGACAAAGACTGGACATTGCCGTTCAGAAAGGCAATGCGGCCGCGGTGGTAGGGATGCTCGCCGACGGGCGATGGAGCGAGGGGAGGGAGGGGCAGATATAGGGTCGGTTCTGGAGAGGGCCCAGACGGGCGTCTACCCGACTTTAATTGTTCTCTGACTTTATTTAAATTCTTTCTCATTCCGCTGGATTGTATTTTAATGCATTTTTACGTTTGACAGTGGATTCTTATGGATTCTTATGTATTTTAGTGTATTTTAATATAGTTTACTGTATTTTAATGCATTTTGCTGTACTTTAAATTGTAATTATTAATTCAATTAAAGGAAATTGCATCAAATGAAAGAATACAATTACAATACAATGAACACAGGCAACCCAAAGTTAAAATTGATCATAAACTAACTACAAACTAACCCTATGCTAATCCTAAACATACTGCAAACTAACCCTATGCTAATCCTAAACATACTGCAAACTAAACCTATGCTAATCCTAAACTACCCCAAATCCTAATCACTAACCATAATTTCATTTTCTCACATTAATCCAAATGTTGTGCAAGATCCGTAATGATCAAATGCGCCACCTTGCATGGGGAAGGCGGGGGTGGTGGCCCGGCTGAGGGTCCTCGTCTCGGCGCCCGGCTCCAGGTTCTGCACGCCGGGGCCAATCGGCTGGAGGGAAATGACTTCCTGTTCGACCTCGACGACGGAGGTCGGCTGGGGTGTCCTTGACCTTGAGACGGTGTTGAGGCGCTGGGTCATGCTCGTCTCGTGGCTCTCACGGAAACTCTGCGTTTAAAATAATTAACAGCTGATTGAGTGATGAGTGCGTTAGTTATTCGAAATATATTCTATATTATATTCAAGCTATAGATGGACGAATCAGCATGCGTGAATCACGGTTTGATCTTTAACATGGTATGGTTTGTGTGCACTTATTGGTCACATGGTCAGATGTAGACAAGATGTAGATTTCAATACATATTCATGTAATCCACTGAAACTGTTTGATATTAGATTAGGAATAATAAATAAAATAAAATAAAAACTGCAAATACATTGTAAAAAGTAACTTCAGGCATCATATACAGAAAGCTTATTTTGGCGGAATTAATTAACTCATTTAAATTTCGCCAAGAAAATTCACAACTTTCAGACACGGTTAAAATGCAAGCAACATAGGCCATGGCAAATACTACTAAAACTGTTCAACCACTGTACAGTTGCTTAATTTGGCACCAGTTGGAACCTTGCAAACCTTGGTTGGCATATCCGGCGATGCCGGCCCAGAAGGCCCCCCCTGCCTGCTCAGCGCGAGCGTGCTGAATGACGGACTGGTGCTAAAGGTGTATTTAGTCTGCTGCACCGTCGTTTCCCTCGTTGGCGCTGGCACATAGTAGCTCGCCTTGGTTTCGTACTGGTGCGCCGAGTCGTAGCGACGCCGAGCGGGCATCAGGTCCTCGGTGTCGCTCTGCGCTCTGCGCCGCTGCTGCGTCTGCACCGTCTGCAGCTCAGAGACGAGCGCGCGCTCGTGTGCGGGACGTTGGCGCCACGCTCTCTCACTGCGTCTGTACGCGGACACACACATGTCGCATTCTCTGCTAACGCAGGGGTAGGCCACTTGCAGTCATGGACAGCCACCCTCCGTTTGACCCTATCCATCGCATCCTCAAGTCTCAATCCCCTAGCTTTCATATCCTTCTCTGTCAAGCCAAAGAATAAAAAAAAAAAAATTATTATGCAAATTTAAATCTACTGAATGTGATATTTGTTTTAAATGAATTCAACTGAATTTCGTAAATTTCTTAATTTAAAAACTCAGTAAATCTATTTAATTGCATTTAATTCTCTGTGATTTCTTTCTAATAGAATCAATTTAGCAGAGTAATTTATTCAGTCAAATAAATGAAAAGGTTAGCGAATTGCTCTTATTGCACAAATTTACAAAATGGAAATAACCTCATTGAGGCCTTTTTAATTATCGTAATAAATAAAATAAATGCTTCAATGCGAGAACCCACTTGGATCGTAGTTTTGTCCTCTGTTCCTCGAGCCACATGAGGGGATCCTCCGAGTCCGACATGTAGTTTCTGTATCGGTCATTAGGGGGGGTCGAGTAGAGCAGGGAGGAGTCCTGACCCCCGGTGTACTCTGGGCTCCTCACTCTGCGGCGGATCGGCGGCGTGGGGGGGGTGTCTTCTCGTTCCAGTTCTTGGCGATTGATTGTCTGAACACATAAATTATAAAGAAACATTGTTCAATTAATTTACAACTGAACTAGAATGTTTTTGATATATTCAAACTATACGACTTGGTATCTCATGAGTGTTTGCCACTTTTGCCGCTTCGGCCGCTTTTGCCATGAAAATATTGAATCCTTGCTTATAAATGGATCATATAATCACAAAATAAAATGGAATTCAGAACAAATCGTGGGGCGAGTTAGATAATCCATTATATTCACAATAGTGATCAGCTTCCAATAGCGAACCAATGTAAAGAAAGTATTCAAAAATTTTAAACCGATAAAAGCGTCACCCACTTGTTCCCTCGTCACGGTCCCCAAGTATCTTGAGCCCATATCGTCCCACACATCCCCGCTGTCCGGCCTCCCCCCGCTCCCGCCTCGCCTCCCCAGCGAGTCATCCCTCCAGGCGGGGAAGGCGTCATCCCTGCCCCCCCCCTCCAGCTCGAGCAAGCCGTGACCCGCGCTGTGCCCCAGGGAGCTGTGGCTGCGCCCCGTGCCCCCCCGGCGGGTCGACGAGCTCTCGTAGTAGCGCGTGCTCTCGGTGTGGACCTTGGCGTGGGGCGTGGGCTGGTTGATGGTCTGCTTGGAAACCATGATGCTGCGCTTGGGGCCCGCCTGGCTCGTCGCCCAGCTCAGCACCGATCTATTCGCACAGATCAAATTTAATGAATTATTCTAAGTGTAGTAGTACGATAGTAGTAATGCTAGTCTATAGTAGTTCAAGCGTTCTACAATAAACCGTCTAGTTCAAGCACTCAAATCTTTGACTTGTATCGCGAAATTATATGTCAAGTGAACAGCGATTCGACACTGGCATGAAGAATTGAAGATCCACTCCAAAAACAGGGTTTTCAAACGACTTAATGAAAATAAGGTTCCAGGCGACAAAGATGATCATGTAGGCTGTTACTGTAACCCGTAATGCCCCTTTGTTTTAGGCTGGTGTTTTTTTTTAGCTGTGTTTTAGGCAAGCAAGGTATCATCCACTGTGCATGAGACAGAGCCCTCTGCTAACTACACATACAATTTGCACACTATATTTAAAATTGATTGATGGGCGTAGCCCTTACGTGCTAAAGTCGACTTTTGTGACGTAAGACCACGCGAATTTTTAAAGCTTTAAAATGCATTATGCGCGTTTGATAAGGATCAGGCGCAACACTACTCCCGTTTTGTCATAGCTAAACTATGTGAGGGGAGTGAATCAAAGTAGCACGCAATTTGCCAGGGATCTTGAAAATCTAACAGCGCCAGTTTATTTTCATACTTAATTAACTATTTCTGGGTATTTTATATGGAAATCTAAGTACCATATTTCTAGGTATTTTGGCAAACTGAAACAAGCACCGTGTCTGTGCAATATAAAATCAAGCCCTGGATCGAAGTAGATGCCCAGAGACTAGCAGCGGACGCTAAGTATTATTTTTTTTCCATGTTTGCACAGGCACAAATGTGCAGTGCAGACTTACTTATTTATTACGACTTCAGACAGCATTACAGACATGTAACCCACAGATTTATGCCTGATTACGCTTGATCAGACAACACCACATAACGTCGACAATATATTACACTATAGCTACAATAGTATACTAATGTAAAATTTTTTGACAGAGATCATTATTTTGAGATTGCTCGTGATAAATGATGACAATATTGTCGCAATGAGCAATTAACTCAAAAACCGTACTATTTTTGCCTAGGATATTCTGCAGACACTTCAACATCCATGAGCAAATTACATAATTGACATTATATATGGCCAAGGCCTAATTGTAGTAGATCGACCGCTCGTTCGTGGATCAAAATAAATCAAGAGAACATGCTAGATCAAGCGATTGCGAATACATAGCATACATGTACGATGGTATGCTGGAACAAAGAAGCCTCCCTACATTGTTACGCACAACCCAAAGCTCCCCCTGCACTGATACACAAAACCCCACTCCCTGCTCACTGCGAGTGGTCGCCCTCGGTGGTGATGGTTCCACGCTGGGGCGGCAGGGAGGCGAGGGAACGGTCAAGCTCGCGCGTGTTGGGGTAGCGATCCGCCCCGATGTGGAGCTGCTCCGTGAGCAGATCATTGAGGATGTCATCGAGCTGACTCTGCTCCTCCTCTGTGCTCTTGTGACGAGAGGAGAGCTCGCGCGAGTCCGTCACAGGGGGGCGCAGCGAGTGCGACGTGTCTGAACCAGAATTATCATTATTGGTGACTTATGCTTTAATCAAGAAAAGTCTCCATTTAGAAGAGAAATTTAGGAAAGTCTACCGACATTTCAATTGATTGTATCATTGATGCATTTCTCACATAAGTATTGTAGCTTAGTAGCAGAGAGCATTGTAAATCAAGTAGTGGACTGAGATGTTTTAGTATCTTAGGGGCTTGTCTGTTGCATAGCAGCTATGGACTTTTATTCCATGATCAATTTAGTGATATAATAAACTAGTACCGGTAGTCTAGAAGTCACTGAGAGTACTACTACACTCTCCTAGTTCCCTTAGTATTGAGCCGTCCACATAGTCTGTATGATTCAAGAGCGTTTGCTGATGCCAGATATTTTCAATAAATCATCAAATTTGAAATTTGAAAAACGTTAACCACTTGTACAATGTTATTCTGCCTGCACGTGTTGGTTAAGCCTCCTCGCTCCTGAAAACATTTCAGACAGTGCAACAAAGGAGTTCCAGATCGCTGTAAGTGGGAAGGTGAGTATCAAAGTACCGCTACCCAGTGCACAACGATATATCATCCAAAGAGTCAAACAAAGCTTAATAAGCTGACGATTTGCATTATTACTTTTGCAGATGTTTGCCATATCGCGCTCCGGCACAGGATTCCAGAATGACATACTAACTAACCCAACGTTACGTGAAGGCTCGTTTTGTGATTTCGTGCAGCATGGAAAAACCAAAAAAGTACAAATGGCAAAATAACTTCACAGATTCATTAACGATATTTCACCCCGCCCTTGCACAAAATCAAGATTTTATGCATGCTTTGGATTATGCTCTTAGCCTTCAAGTTTATATCATTTTAGGTTCGTTGCTTTTAAGTCAAAAGCACAAGTTGCGCACCTCTGGTTTTTGTTCCTTCTTAACTAGATGCTTATGCTATCTTGAAATCCACACCTCCACCATTTACAATTCAAATTCTAACAAAAAAGACATTAAGGGTCTTGGGAAATATTTGTCACGACTACGAATTTCAAATTTAAAATCGAACTAGCTCACCGATCAAATTTCTTCAGCATCATTCGACAATATATGTCTATAAAATAGTTCAACGCTTGCTCAATGCTGCAAAAATAATTAACATTAAACTTCTGATGCTGTTCAAAATTACACATCAACTCATGCACAACGCCTTCAGAAGTCTGGAATATATGTCTGTGAATATTGCAACTAGAAAAACTCCACTTGGAACACTTAGGCTGCTAAGTAAACAGTTTAGTGTAAACTAAGTTACAACACAGTATGAGCCTCTAACTCAAACCAGAAGACTATGAGCTAATTCTGAGATGCTAATCAACAGTCCCAGACTCCCAGGACAGCAAGACCTCTCCGTAGACTGTAGAGCGGCTGAGAGAATAAGCAATAGGCCTCCATAAACTCCTACCCAATGCCGTGACCAGTGATACTTCTTCTGTCTCCCTTTACAAGTAAATGAAGGTCAAAGTGCAGTCTAATGAAATTAAAAGCTAGCAGTTCGTTCAGCTATGGAGGAGAGAAAAGTCAAGCATACTATGTTCCCAGCAAACTTTAACCATAAAATGTAGATATCCAAAGAGCAAAAACATAAAATCCCATCCATTAGTGGTAGAAGACAAGCCGGGTATAAAGAACAGCCTGGTGTACTTCAGAAAACTTGCTAGACACAAATAAATGAAAACCAAAAATCTTTAGAAATTGTTTTATAGCAGCACTGAACAAGTTGGCATTCATTGACAGGATGGCAGCAGATTTGACAGTAGAAAAACATTTCACTCCGGACTGAAAAATTTCTTCAATAATTTTTGTGCGTGTAAAAGCAGATTATTAAATACACGCGCATAGCGCGCATAGTGCACGTCACACACCAAATTTAATCGGTTACTGAAGATAACATAATACTAGACTCTATACTAAGTATTTATGTTTCCTATCCATTAAAACAGATCTTTACCAACGACATTTGCTTCAACCATTTTTTTGCATCAATATCTGTAGAAAGAATACTTCTAAAATAACGTTAAAAAAACAGAGAAATTAATACAGTACAATAATTCATAGAAATACTATTATTAAATTTTATACAATATAGAATCCAACACAACATATAATAATTCTACCGCTCTGAAGAGTCCCGGTCGTTTTCCTTGAAGACCCCGAGCGGGCAAGTAGCGAGTCTCCCCCACCAACTCCCCACTCCCCCCCACCTCCCCCATTGGACAGCCAAGCATCCCCCCCTTGCTTCCGACCGCCAGCGTGCGTGTTCATTGCTTCATTCATCGCATAACTTCGAGTGGTAAACTCTCGTGTCTCCACCCCGCGCGGCTGCGTGACGTCATAGGCCGCTCTGGCATGAGGGCGCGTGACGTCATAGGCAGCCCGAGGCTGCGTGACGTCATAGGCAGCCCGAGGCTGCGTGACGTCATAGGCGGCCCGAGGCTGCGTGACGTCATGAGAGCTCGACTGGCTCGACTCCTTGCGCGAGCTGCTCGAGCGAGTCGTGTAGTGACTCGTGTCAAGATGGCCGTCCATCTGGTGATGCATTCCTCGACCAATCACAGCGTCTGAAACATGGCAGCAACCATACTGCAATAATAGGCCTACAGAGTTCAGCCAAGTGTCAATGGTTCATTAAATTCAATCTTAGTCTTCATTTACATCATGAAATAAAATTTATAAAGTAATAATTTGTAAATAAAGCAAGCAAATTTTGTACAATGACTATAAATATTGTTTTTCATTTTGTGTGCAGAGGCTCAGCATAATTATCCTGTACCACTACATGTTAAAAAAGCTAACAAGCTCCAAAATAATAAATTAACAAAGAGATAGTTAAGTTTAATTCTGGAATGATAAAATGCATTATTATTGTGATTTATAGCCAATTTTTGACCTCTAATCAAAAACTCTAAGAAAAGATTTATGTTCAGTAAAGCTAAGAGTTTCTCTCATAGGCTATAAATAACTACCTCAGGTACATCGAACACCCTTAGATAAATTTAGTCCAATTTATCTAATTTAGAGAAAAATACAAACAGAAGCAGTTCTACTGAATGTGCCGAAAAAGCTCATCAAACAGATCGAAGTAATTCTTTTCTTTTTTTCAACAATAAATTTAAAATCCGTTTCGACGTCCGAGGATATCACCGGGGGTTCTATACCGAGAACGCACCGTCAAGCAGAGATTCCCTGGAGCTGAACTGGTTGAAGTTCTCGTACGAGTTGCACCTCTCGAGGGGCTGGACCGTGAGTGAGTCCTTAACCGGCGCACCACTGCCTCCCACCTGATCGTACCCTGCGCCACACACAATCAGTCAAGTACTCATAGACTAGCAAGAGGGGTTTGTATTATGGTTCTAGCTGGTTTTCGTATGATTTTCGGTGGTATACTATGAATGTATATTAAGAATACAAATCTAGCAAAACATAATAAATTGGTTGCCAACCAATTATAATACATTTTAATGACACAAGCATATTGAATAGACAGACTATAGAGACAATGACCAAGACACAGGCACACGTTTTATGCTTCCACGCCTATCTTCAGCAGTACATTATTGTAATTTACCATTGTGAAAAGGCTGTTGCTAATTTGTATTGTTAAATGGCTGTTATGTACTGGCTCTACAGTTGGTTACTACTTATATGGCTTAACGGCCACATGATCTATAGGAACAAGCCAAATCTGCAGGCATTATATATTTGGAACACACTTCCTGTTGCATAAACATCTCAATTATCGCTCTTCCGCCGCCAAGTATTCAATAGATTATATCAGCCAAGCATACCATTCCGGTGAAACAAAGTTCTATATTATATAATAGAGATATGGATAAAACAAAACACTAGAGCTAAGCCAGCTTACGTCTAGCCTAAGCCAACGGAACTACCGCTGAGCTGGCAGTTACCATAGTTGTAATAAAAGTGTAATTCAAAGTGCTTTGCCTTATGTTCACACACCGTTCTCTTATAAAAAATTCCTTGGTGGATAGCAAGAATGTCATTTGAGTTCAGAATAAGACCTTAGACAAATCAATCCTCATGGGTTCAAGATCTTCGAGTCTAAACAAATGCAAAATCAAAAATTTGCATAAAAAATGTTTTGCAAAAATTAGCAAAAAAATGCATAAAACCATGATTTTATGCATACCGAAAATTACACCTACTATTCAAGCTTAAAACTCCTATTTTCGATTCTATCGTCTTACTTTTCTTAATATCCAAGCATGATTTTACACGTACACATTCAAATGTGTCTATACATTCACATATATAGCAAATATGTATGTGCTATTACATATATGCATGACAAAATCACAGTTTTATGTAACGCTGGGTTAGCTACGTTCTGTGTTAAAGATCAAGCTGTGTAATTCACGCGACTTGATCGGTCAATCCAGAGTTCAATCTGGATCTTGATCTCAACCGGCGTTCATGAAACTCATCATTGAATCATGGCTTTATGGATATACAACTATTTTATTCCCGGAGAAGCACATGTAGGTTATCTCACAGACCTATCACCAAGGCCTTATCACACATCATTCGGATACAGCCACTGCCATTAGCACCATCTATAACTCTACTTCATCTACATCATGCCTGGAGTTATGCCAGTAACTAAATATCTACAACAACACATGATTTATTTATGGAGGTAAAATTGTTAGCAATGATTGAGCCAAGAGAACTACTTGTTCACAATATAGCCTACTGTATTATTTGTGAACAACCTGGTTTAAGACTTACAATAAAATAGGACACATATTTTCATGATTTGCATGACAATTCACTTCGAATTCACTTTAGCCGCTCAGCCAATCAAATATAGTACATTATATAGTAATCTATAGTGTACATTCATCTAGCACTCTATGTTCAATAACTAGAAATATTTGATAACAACTATTCTTTAACACCTCATTGATTTTGCTGTATTATAGTAAGGAAAAAATGACGAAAAAGGCTTCAAAATAGCGCCACGCCAGACAGACTCGTCGAGGCTCTCTGCGTGTCGAGGAGGAGGCTGGAGTGGATGCTTGGCTAAGCAAAGTCGCTAAGTCTCAACACCGCAGTCGCAAAGTCGCAAAGTGCATTTTTACTAAAATATTCGACTAGGGTTTAATATAAGCATTTTAAAACAACTATTCTTTAGTGTAAGATGCTCGACGATTGAATAATTATTATTTTCACATGACGACAATTACTCATCGAATGACAAATCGGATGACAATTACTGATCCAAGCATCAAGTACCTTACATGCAATTGTGGGCGTGGCCTGAGTATGCTAATTTTCTGTGACGTCACCTCTGATAGGACAAATTACCGGGAGGACATGTTTAGAGAAATCAATACGCACGCAGTGGCGCACTAAATAATAAATGGAACTAAGCTAAACATTGAATTACACTCAGACACAATTACAATTCATCACATACGTTCTAAACTTCTAAAAGCTTGCAGAAATTGGACCACTACCACTATACAGTCTGAACTGCAGCTTTGACTCAGAGCCCGCATGCATTACATACTAGCAAATAATAAATCAAAGTTGGTCAAATGTCAGCAACTCGTGAAGCCTTAGCGTAGATTCCGGAGGGTCTGGGGTGGATCAGAACCTCAATATATTTCAACGACAGTTTGGTCCCTCCCGACGTTTTAATGCGCACATCGTATTTTCGGAACCATTCGATGCAATTATTGGACCCCTTAAATATTTCTAATTCGCTTATATTGTGGAGATCCACTCGGCAAAATTATTCTCACTCCCTCAATGTTAAGAACACATCGATGTTAGTCTAAACATGTGATAGTTGTGTAAGGGTCTCTTTCAATCATGCATATTTTGCATGCAATTTTGCATACAATTTTGCATGCAATTTTGCATGCAATTTTACATGCAACTATGTAAAATATCCTTAACAGGGTTTCATGCAAGCCGTGCATGAAACTCAGTTAAGGAATAAGCCGGGCAAGAAATCCGGTTAAGGAAATCGTTGTCATGACAACGGTCGTCCGTCCGCCTTAACAGGGGCATGCAAAATTGCATGCAAAATATGCATCGTGGAAAGAGAGGCCATGGAACGCCTTGTAGCTAACAACAACGAGCCTGTGACAGCAGCGGCCGGCGCCACAATACAACGTGTTGACACGCATGGCGGAGCAAGTAGTATTTTGCACACACGCACCACAACACAATACACACACGGCGCGGCGCGACGCCACCGTACGGCCCAGTACTCTAATCCAGCCCAGCAAGTCAAGCACTCGGGGTCTTGCATCTACAATGGACTAGCATTCAACACGCGCAGCTCTAGCCATGTACCGACGCCCAAGGCAATGCACTGACATTCGTCACCCCGCTCGCTCCTCGCTTCCAACTTCCTCCCCTTCGTGCTGCCGTGAAAGCACTGGGAGAAAGTATTTAATTGCAGTGAGCGTTGCTTGAAAGGTAAACAGCCAATTACAGACTAGAAGTGGTGTTGGTTTTATCTCCTTTAAATGAGTTTAATTAGAGCCGAATGGTATAGGCCTGCTATAGCTCCGTGCAGTGACGTCTACCATGCAAAACGTTAAGTTGTTATTGACATGATACTGTTCACTACATTGGCCAAGTTAGATTCACATTCATATTCACATTCCGAATAACATTGGGATGAAATAGCAATCGGTCAGTCCAACTGATATTGATAGACTCAATCACATTCGGCATAACATTCCATTCCGTCAGCCCAGCAAATACCAAATATGAATGTCAAAACAGACAGACAACTACAAAAAAGCTACTAAAGTGAGAACAAACAAATCACATAAACACAGCATTTTAATGTACTTTAATCGCAACTTTTAAATTTTCTTTTAAGTATTTAAAAATAGCTAGCCAGCTAGCCAGTTAGATAGCTAGCTAGCTAGCTAGTAGCAAGCCATCTAGCTAGATAGCTGGCTAGAGCTAGCTAGACAGCTAGCTAGATAGCGAGATAGATATATAGCTAGCTAGCTAGCTATCTGCTTGCTTGCTAGCTAGTGAGCTATCTACCCAGATAGATAGCTAGTAAGCTAGGCAACTAGCTAGCTAGGTAGCTACCCATCTAGCCAGGATAGTTCTATAGATAGCTAGCTAGCTAGCTAGTTAGCTAGATATATCTAGCTAGCTTGCTAGCTAACTAGACAGCTACCTGGCTAACTAGCTTGCTAGCGCGCTATCTATCTATATAGGTAGATAGCTAGCTAGATAGCTAGCCAGGTTATCAAGCTAGCTAGCTCGCTAGTTAGGTAGCTATCTAGCTGGCGAGCTAGCTAGCTAGACAGCTAGCTACTAGTAGATAACTATCTTGCTAGATATACCTAGCTAGCCAGCTAGCTACGTAGCTATATATCTAGCTAGCTAGCTACTTGGCTAGCTAGCTAGATAGCTAGCTAGGAACATAGCTAGCTAGCTAGCTAGCTATGGAACTGGCCTGGCTAGATAGGTAGCTACCTAGCTAGCTAGCTGCCTAGCCTGCTAGCTATCTATCTGGGTAGATAGCTCGCTAGCTAGCAAGCAAGCAGATAGCTAGCTAGCTAGCTATTTATCTATCTCGCTATCTAGCTAGTTGTCTAGCTAGCTCTAGCCAGCTGTCTAGCTAGATAGCTTGCTACTAGCTATCTAGCTAGATATCTAGCTGGCTAGCTAGCTAGCTATTTTTGAATATTTAAAATAAAATTTAAGAGTTGTAATTAAAATACATTTAAATGCTATGTTTATGTGAATTGTTTGTACTCACTTTAGTAGCTTATTTGTTGTTGTCTGTCTGTTTAGACATTCATCCTTGGTGTTAGCTTTACTGACGGAATGGAATGTTATGCCGAATGTGAATTTGATTGAGTCTATCAATATCAGTTGGACTGACCGATTGCTATTCCATCCGAATGTTATTCCAAATGTGAATGTGAATGTGAATCTAACTTGGCCAACGTCTGTTCACTGCAAGTGGTAGGACGCTGTCAAAGTCAAAGTCATAATCATTTATGTTAGTTGATGTCAAAGATTGCAGTCCTATACAATAAACAATGGCCGATAGGAAGTGGAATGTTTAGTCTAGGGGAGATACAGGTGAGTTTGAAGGAATAACTGAAAAGCAGAAATATATAATGATATAATAAGACTACGGGCCGAAGTTATAGTCGTTACTTGAGCGACGGCGGCTACTTGAGGAAGAAAAT
>JAQIWG010000915.1:0-28088 GCA_034695025.1 Chamaedrilus cognettii
CGGAGGCCATAGTGTGGGTGGAATAAAATTTAAATAGTTGAAGTTTGGCTTACTTTTTATTGAACCACGGTGTACATAACAGTTAATACATTACTGGCATACTACATAACAGTTAATACACACCTATGCACACAAAAATTCAATACAAAACAAAGCACAATAAATAATTCAAACTATCTTTAAGTAATAAGCATCTGCTTAACTTTAAACCGTAAAACAAAATTAAAATTCAATCGCAATGAGATTGCATCAAAAGCAATAAGAAACATAACTACTGCTCTCTCTTTTGTCCAATCCAGTACCTCCTGAGCCTGAATGTGGTTTTGTATCTCGACAAAGTCGCAGAGCTGGTATGCGACGGGACTGGTCAGGTTGTGTTCGGTCGCGATGAGCCACTGGCGCAGCTGCTGCATGTTCCTGTCCAGCTGCTGCACGGTTCTCAGCGTGTCCTCGAGCTTCTTCAGTCTCTGCGCCGCCCGCGCGTCCAGGTGTGCACACGCGCTGCGCAGTCGCGAGACCTTGTCGACGATGTCCCTCGCTCGCACGTCGCTGCTCGATTGGCTCAGCTTCCCACCAATGAGAACGAGCGCTTCAATTTTGTTTGTGAGAAGCGCTATCTCGTCTTTGTAGGTCTGGAACGTGATAACAGCATTGAACGTGAAAATAAAAAGCAAGTTTCAACGAGCTGTCAAAGAATGCGACATATTTGTACCACAAAATTATTAAAAGTTTTAAGGTTAGAAGTAGAAGAGTCACCTTCAAATTGCATAACACATGTAGAACAAGTACTCTCACAATTAAAGCTTAGAGTTGTTGAAAAAATTGATCATGTAATCAACTAGTTATTTCAAATAAATTAATATGCAGTTCAGTTTGCTAAGCCTATTGCAATGAAAACCTAGTTATAAAAGTAGTCCACATAGGTTAAACACAATTGAATCAAATGATAATTCACAAGAAAATCTAAATACCGTTTTCAGCTTGAGCACTAGATCCTCTATGTTCGGCTCGTCCCCCCCAGTCACCGCGGCCTCCAGCCCCTCCAGCGCCTCCGTCAGCCGCCTGTGCTGCTCGCTGAAGGCCGCCCACTGCCCCAATCTGTCCCTGAGGGCCGCCTCTCTGCAGTTCAGCTGGTAGACGATCTCTGTCCACATGGTGTCGAGTAGCTGGAGGCGCTGGTGCAGAACGTGGGTATCGCGTGCGTCGACTGTCATACACAGACGCTCGTACTTGCTGCGCAGCTCTGCGCGGTGCGCGTCCTGCTGCTTCAGCGACTCATCCATTTCCTGAACCACAGAAAGGACATCTGCTTTTTGTTTCTTCACATTTGCTACTTCGGTACAAATACGATGTGTTACCCATTCAATCATTAATCGATCTCAACGTTGCTTAACTTCTAATCCGATATCTTCCCTGAGACATTATCGGATAGTCAACAAAACACAGTAAATATTCCACACTTCAATCACCAGACCCCCCTTACCTTGCAGTGCAGCAGTTCCCCCTCCACCTCGGCGTAGTTCTCAGGGAGCGCCCGCCCCAGCTCGACCCTAGCGCCGGTCAGCCTGCCCAGCACGTCGTTCATGTCTGCCTCCACCCCCGCCCAGAGCGCCACCGTGGCTTCCAAGGCTCCTATCTCCCGCCCCAGACGTGTGTCCATGCCCAGCCAGCGCTGCTCGAGGGCGGCCAGCGCGCGCTGGACCAAGGACCGGCCGTGCGCGTCGCAGGACTGCATGAGGGCGACCCCTGTGTCCTGTACCTCGAGGTACTGCGGCTTGATGTGGGACATGCTGTGAGCCGTGGCCTGTGCGTGAGAAGTAGCATGGAATATAATGTTAATTTAAATATAATGGTAGAGAATCGATCAAAATAATACATTAATAAACTCACAAACATGATTGAAACTTCTTCTGCTTCTTCTTCTTTTCGCCATCATCAATTTAGATGTTGTTGAACCCTCGCAGTATCTTATACAAGCCCAAGTAAATTAAAGTCAGGCGATGCAAGCAGAAAGTTTGATGATGAATCAATTTCCAGAACTGATAAAATAGCAATAATTTCAAAAATAATTTAAAATTAAAATCAAGAAACAATGATTGCACAAAATTGGTATAAACAGTATGTTAATCAATATACGCACACACAGTAGGTTATAAAACAGCAGTTTAAAGGTCACCTGATACTTATAGAGCAGCATGTTTATTTGCTGAAAGGAGACAATGGGCGATTCAACTCGCTCTAGACCAGACTCAGCCTCCGACAGCTTCTTCTCAATTCTCTCCAGCTGCGAGCGATACTTGTTCCACTGAGCAATAGCGTTCATGATGTTAGCCCGCCTGCTATTGGTCCTCAGCAATATGCTATGCCATTGGTCATCCAGCTCGTTCAGCTTGACCTGGAGCTCAGCGCTGTCCTTGTTCGCGTGATCCCGCATCATCTGATGTCCCTCGGCCAGAATGAAGAGGAACGTCTGCTGGCGCGAATGCAGATCAGTCTCAAAGGCATCGTAACATATCTTCTGCTGCAGCAAAGACTCATAGTCAGCAGCCAATGGGACGTTCAGATCCGCCTCCACTTGACACAGAAACTTCAGCCAATCGCGGCATTTCTCCTTGAAGTCCTGCTTCGACAAGAGATGCCGCTGCAGCGTACGACACTTGGACTTGGTGTCGGCAAGCAGCTGCTGCCATCTACTGTTGAGTCTGGCGATTCTTGCAGAACTTTCCGGAGAGAGTGGAAGAGCGTACGCTAGCTGGTTGACGCTCTCAAGGACTGGCTCCTTCTGAGCAAAGCGTGTTGCTAATTCATTCAATTGGTGTAAGCAGCGTTCGATTTCTTCTTCACTCCGTGATTCGTGATCTCCCAAATGCACAAAAGAAGAATTAGTTTGCTCGAGGAATGCATCTATTTCGTCGCAAGTGCCCTCGAACTTGGCATGCAGGTCTTCAGAGGTGTGATGGCTGACATTCAGTTTGGCAAGTGTTTGTTTGATGGCCACAAGACGCTGATCCAAGTCCGACTCTCGGAGTTTAAGTCTTGATGCGGCGACTCGACTTGTTTGCTTTGTCAGCTGGTTGCTTTGCACACGAAGGGTGGACAGTTTGTCTCCAAGTTTATTCGCTGATTCCTACAGCAACGATTCAATTGTTTCAAAGTTGTTATGTTATCTGATATGCATTCTATGGCAAATGAGAATGGCTAAAAATACATATCAGTGTATTATCCATGTATTTTAATCCTTGTATAATCAAAAGAAACTGCATTTTTTATATCTCCGCAGATATGAAACAGATCTAGAAAAGATTTTTAAAAGATACAATATACGTAGAAAATAAGCATTCAGGAGTTGAATAGATTTATAAGCGCTGACCTGCATTCAAACACAAATTATGTTGTCTAAATTTTAATGTTTTAAAGAAATAAAATATATCCTTCAATTTCAAAAACAATTTATTTTGATTATTGAGAAGCAGTCAAATATCACATATTTATTGACTTGATTTGATCTTCAACTAACCGTGTTTAAAATAGCGATTTCGAATGTTAAATCACTTTATACAAAACAAAAATAAAAAAATAAAAAAAAAGGATACAAAAATTTCAAAATTAAAGACAGCTACAAGCAAGATTTTTACAAAGTAAAAAGTACCTGTAGATAGTCAACTGACAATCCGAGTTGTCCTCCGGGATAACTTTGTCTCTGCTCCCTCACTGTCGCTTCCACCTTTGCCTCGAGATCAGTCACTCCACTAGCGAGTAATGTGTACAAAGATTCGTAGGCATTCCATTCATGCAGCAAACTCTGCATGTCGTCACGTCTGCTGCTGATATGTTTCGCACATTCTTCCCATCTGCCGCCATATACACAAGATTTAATTTTTATTGCTTGACTTATTGTCTTAACAATAGAAGGGTAGATTTATAGGCACTGCTTTTAAATTAGGCTACTCAGAACTGTTGCATCCAAATGTTTTAAGCTAAGCTTAATGTGCACAAGCATGATTCTACTGCTTTAATGATTTTTTAATAAGTTCAACTGCTTTATCAAAAATTGACTGTGCAATTAAATCACAAACATCTAATCGTATGCACACAATAAACCCCCAATAACCTCAAGTGCAAATTTGCTTAAAAAGTTATTGAAATTTATTCACCTCTTTACGACTTCATCTATTTGTTTATCAATGTTTTGCCGAACTCTTGCGTTGCAGTTCTCAAACAGCTCCACCCTGCCTCGCCGAAGTTGTTCCAAATTTGGCTTCGACGCTTGAAACTCACTTTCAAGCCTCTGAGATTTACAAACAGCTACGGTTAACCATACCGCAAAATCAAAAGAGATTTTATTCTTGGATGCTTGAACTTTATTTTCAATGGAGATAGCCAACATAATTTTTATCGTGCGTCATAACGCTTAAACATTAATAATATTAACAGAATTCAATTATTTGACAACTCCATACATTTTCATTACGTACACCATCAGTAAAATAAAAACCATGTAGTACCTGAATCTGGTCCAGCTGTGCATTGACATGGATTAAATCCGGTCCAACTGTTTTCAACTTGTCTAGTTCACTTTCCGCTTCATCGATCTTGGGCACAACGGCTTCGACGAGTTGATCTAACTTTTTGTACTGATTCAAGAGTCTTGTCAGTATGTCGATCAACAGAAGACACTGTACACACATGAAACAGTCTTTAGCTGATATAATTAATTATGCCATAATGCCACAAATATCAACGTATTAAGAAGTTCGAATTTAACAACAAAATCTAACCTTCAAGTTGCAAAGGCGCTAACTGAAATAATATTTAATTTAGAGTCTTTGCAAATTACTATTTCCAAAATACAATTTATCAAATATCATGTGCAAGATCAAATTATTAAATATTATGTTCAAGATACAAATTATCAAATGTCAAATGCGCATCATTCAATTGTACAAAATACAAAGAAAAGTCGAAGCATTCCTGATCACTTAATTTAACATTTTTCTTATAGTGACATAGTATAATCCCTGAAACTTGTGAAATTAGCATTTGATCAATAAAATGTCTGCAGTTTTAAAATGCATCTAAAGTCACAAGTTTGCTTTACAATAAATGCGATTACCTGTCGATCTATCGCGGCCCATTTCTCGTTGAGTTTGTCCGTCGTTCTCTCCACATCGCCAATCCTCACGACGGGCCCGTGACCCACATCAGATATATTCTCACCAAGCTGTTCAATTTGACCTATCTCGACCTTCTTAGCCAACAAAGCTTTCTTGATTACCTGCACGCACGACTGAACGATATAGAATACATGCTGCTAGTATTGCTTAGTACATTAAAATTGCATGCTTGCCTATGGCAATGAGAACTTCACGACGATGCCTTTTAATGTAAAAAAAGACTACACGTAAGTCCAATGTCTGCTATTCTGCTTTTATTCATTTTTACTTCTAGACAATCTGAAAAAGAATGCAAACAAATGCATGGGCTATTATAATACTGCCTTTAATATCAAGATCTTTTATTCGCCATCGAGGGTAGTAAAACAATAGTGATAAATCAGTGAACAAATTTCATTTAAATTAACACACTTAACTAGGAGGCAAACATATTAGAAACCTTGAATCATCGTGCATTTTGCAGTTGAAATTAAAATCATAATGATATAATGCATCAAGAATGAAGTTGTTCTAAAATATTTGTTAATAATTAACTAATAAATTATAAAAAAAACTCAGCAATGTCATGATATGATTGCATTATTAGAACCGAGTTTGCATCATCATTTGAATTATTATTATTTTTATTAATTTTTTTCTGTACCCTCTCAAAAACACTTAAGTGCATAAATCACAACCCACTCCCACCTGGCAGTCTGCCAGGGCCTGGCGCGCGCTCGCTGCGTGGCAGCTCTGGTCGAAGCTGCTGAGCCGCTGTTCGAGCTCCTCGAGCCCCCTCTGCGCCTCCCCCGCTCCCCTCAGGTACTCCCCCCAGTGCAGCTGCTGAAGCTCGAGCCGCTTGATGCGCTCCGTCGTGTCGCTCGCCACGGCGCGGTAACGCATGTTCGCCAGGCCGAGGCTCTCTGCATAGTCCGTCTGGTCCAGGGTGAGGCCCTGGCGCGGGGCGCTGGGGGATGGGGTTAAAGGGGGGGTGCGAGACCCTCCCTGCTGGTTGACAAAGTCGACGGTCAGCTGGCGATTGCAGATCTCAACTTTGTAGCCCTATAAAACACGCGATAATAACAAGCGCTTTTAAAGCAGAGCATATTCTAAAGAAATTTATCAACTGCTCTTACTCTAGACTTTAACAACACATTTTTCTGTGCAATATCTATATCCATAACTGCGCCGTTGAAATCAATTCCACACTAATTCATGGCGGGTTGAATTTCAAGGATCGTGTGTGAGTAACAAAGACTATTATGGTCCGATTCTGTGTAAGAGGGCAGCCACAGAACCGCTCCCCCTCTTTAGTCGCCTTTTACGACTCGCCCGGGGAGCGCTGGGTTGCAAGACTATTCTTTGTTCCCCGACTTGCTGGGGTAAAACACACAATATCTATATCCATACAACCGCATCGATGAATGCTTCTCTACACGAATTCACTAACATTAGCCCTGGTTTTATTCAGGGCTTTTCGATTAATTAAAGGTGTCAACTTTTGAACATACAAAGATCAATTTTCGTTGATGCAGTGTCTGTCACCTTTCAAAAATGGACTAATAAAGTGAACTAAAAAATGGATACTGTGATCCTTAGAGATTTGGTACTTTAAAATGATGAAAGATTATGATACTAAATGGACTTTGCTCTCACGTACAATTTTAACATCATCTACAAATAAAGTAACTAGACTTGCTAATCAAACAATACGTCACCCAACAAACGCCACCAACATCACTGCGGGCAGCAAAATCTTTCTACTACAACACTGTGTTTATTCTATAAATAACATAAAACTTGACAATATTGCTGTTTCTCAAATTTTTTAATACGCGTCCATAACTAAGTTGGTACGACGTCCGAAACTTTCCAAACGCTGCAAACCTTGTATTTATTCAGCATGACGCCGACATCCAGCAGCGTCCTCGGCGTGACGGATCCCTCCTGTTTCAGTTCTTTCTCGATCGTGTCCAGCCACTGGAGCAGCTCGTTGAGCGCCTGTCTGGACGGCAACGCTTCCATCTGGAGCTGGTGCAGCTGGAGCTCGTTGCCGGGCAGACCGGACACAAGATGGCGCCAGCGAGATTCGATAGACGCAAGGCGTCGTGCAAAGGTCGGGTCGTTGGGGCAGAGGACGACGAGCTGCTCCCCGAGAGATGTGACCTTGGCCTTAAGGGCGAGATTACGCTCCACTTCGCGTCTGACATCCTATACAGTGGACAGCGATCAACAATAAAGATATGCTATTTGAAAGTAGTCAATTAAATATTTAAACCTTGCAGAAGTTTATGTTTCATAGTTGAAAAGTAATTAATATCGATGAACGTCACAATCATCATGAGTTAAATTTGGCTAAGTTCAAGGCAACAGAAACAGATTAATTGCAAAAAAGCATAGTTTGTCTGTTATTAATAAACACATCAAAAATATGCGGGGATGGCATACCAAAATTCGTTTGTATAAATATTCAGAGCCATAACATAGGCTTGCCATCACATAACTTGTCGTTTGGTTACTCTTGCGAGACGGAGAGAGCGAGTCCATTTTCGAGACAATTGGATGATAAACGGATTCAATAATGCCGGAGAAACGTACTATACGGTATCGTACAGCACAACACTGTAATTCATATTACGCGAACAAATACTAAGAAGTTAGATCGATATCACACAAAAAATATATGTAGGCGAATAAAAGTAAATTATTATCAAGCTATCATAATAAAATGAATAAATACGAGCAAAATCGGAAGCGTAGTTTACAAATCAATGATAAATGCAAACTTGCCAGCAGAATCTTCATGTGTTGTCGCAGATGTCCAGTGTCGGTGGACTGGGTGCGACTGAAGATGTTGAGCTGCTCCAGCTGCACCTCGGCAGTGTCGAGAGACGCCTCCAGGCACGTCGCTTCCTTCTCAAACTGGTCCAACAGCTCCAGTGTCTTCTCACATCTACACGCAAGCCCATGAAACAATCGCTTATTTTTTTTCTTAATCGTTTCTTAGTTGTTATGAAACTCGATATCATAAGCAGTTTGAAGAGGTTTTACGCGTAAACCATATTACTCGACTTGTGTGGTACACGCTCTAACCCATTCAACTGTATGGCCCTTGTTCATACAACCAGTGCATGCATACCTCTTCAGTGAACTATCGACGTCCGTGCAGACCTTGACCCACTTCTCCGACAGCTCCGCAAGCTCTCTCTCAAGCTCCGGGTGCGCCATGACCTGCAGCAGCTGTCTCCCCTCATCCAGCACGTAGCACATGTTGGACTTCTCGTCGTTCAGATCCCTGCGCAGCCCCTGGTAGTCGAGCACCAGTCCGCGCAGGTCCTCGACCCTCCTGCTCGCACGCTCGGCCAACTTGGCGTGATGCCTGTCGATATCCCGCAGCCAGCGCGCTTCATCGACGAGCAGCTGCGCCAGTTCGCGCCACTGTCGCGTGACACGCAGCAGGCGGTCGCGGTGTCGCGCGGCGCGGTCCGTGATGACGCGTGTCAGTTCGTCGAGCTGCGCATGTCGGTCCTTGCAGCGGCGGCGCGTCGCGGGGTCGACACGGTCGCGCAGAGAGTCGAGCATTGCGTGGTGACTCACTAGGTCCTCAAAGTATTTCTGGGAAAAGCCGTATATCATAGATTTACATCTCTTTACATTAATCCTTACTTTTATTGCTTACACGTAGCAGACGTCAATAGACTTGGTTAGGTAGGAATATCGGCCTATTGGTTCAAATAATTGAAAAAAAACAATTTTTTTGAAAGATCGTAAAAGAAGACCTCGCAACCGTAGCGGGGTCCAATTCAGAAAGAATCGTTTCAAACAGAGGTATATTATTGAAATTATTATCTGAGAGTCATTTTCAACACATTTATACTTAATTCAACACTGAGCACATGGAGCATATCAAATTCAATGAAACTGATCTCTGTGTTATATCGTTTCTTGCAAAAAGCTCATTATTTGCAAGTAAAAACAAACTTTTGTCGATTTCAGAGGACAGCATTGATGCACCTGTTGTTGATCACACAAATTCAATTAATGCTGTACATTCACCAGCCGATCACTATTAAACGTACATTGTAAGATTCTTGCTGAGCTTGCATTTCCTCCAGAGTCTTAGTCGATCTGGATTCATTAGCGCTGAGTTTGACATTAGCGGTCTCGAGGTACTCCGAGTACTCGTCCAACATTTGCTCGTACTGGCTGCAGTCCACCGCCGCACTCTCAAAGTACGCATTCACATCCACGGCCTGAACGTGAAAAGAGGAGTTGTGAAGTTGTTTATACATAACGAGGTAAGAAACAGATGATAGGCATCTTGTCATGCAATGTTCAATGCCATAGCCTAAGGCGAATGGCTAACAGAGTTTACTATTATTGGAATAGGCCCTAAAAGAAAGCTTTGCTATCTAAGTCAAAATTCAATAAAGACGCCAAAAAATGCACATCTTCTTAAGAAGCCTAAACAAAGCACTTCTTTACTATGGTGAAGTGCACTTTTCTTACTATCATGAGGTTAATGAACAAAAAATAGTCCCAAATCTATCAAATTTTTTACCCGCAAAAAACACTGTGAGTTATATGTCGCAGCATGTAGTGAATACCGTCCGTGGATTCATTAGACTTACCATTCCTTAAGAATCAAACTTCCATATGGCATCGTTAACACAATAATTAATAGAAGATATTATACACCAGCGACAAATCACATGTTTTTGGGCTACTCATTTTGGCCTACTAGCAACAAAAAACATAAATTTGCTCCATAAAGCTAAGACGCCAGCTGACCAGCTGCTTGAGGTCGAGCCAGAGATTGTTCATCTGCAGTTCCTCGCTGACCGGTAGCGTCACCTGACGGTCGTCCAGCAACAGCTGTTCCCTGCGCAGACGCAGCTCTAAGATCTCACCCTCGCGCCCCTCCAGGTCCTTGTTGAGCAGGCGAGCATTCTTCTGCTTGTCCTCCAGTTGATCGCTGCTCGTCTTCAGCTGTTCGTATCGCTGAACTAAGTCTTCCATGTGCGCTGTCAGCTTCAGCACATCCGTCTGCAGCAGCGGCCATGCAAATATGTTCAACTAATCATACAAATGACGTTGTAGCCAACTACATATATATACACAATAATACAGTCATGATATATCGAACCGTTAAAAGGGTAGGCTCTGAGCGGTTTTCAAAATCATTTGAGTTTTCCAAAATCTTAAGTTAGCCATCTTTTCCTTCAATTGACACCACAGTTTTACATTAGTGCAGTGAATAAAATGAGAAAAATAATCATAACCACGTTTTACTTGCTTATTCTTGGCAGAAACATGGTATCATAATATGTTAACATAAAAAATTATACTAAACATGAACAACGAAATAAAAACGGATCAAAATTAAGACAGATCTTAAAGCCCATGAATTTAATTATAAACAGCAGGCAGACGGATCAAGTGAATCGAGAATAAAATACAAAGTTATGCAACGAAGTACCGTGATAGCATCGTAGATTATCACAAGCGAATATGTTCATTACTGACCTTGTACTGAGTAGCTGCATTGCGTCGTTCGTTCAACAGGTTTCCTCTCTCGCGTGCTTTCTCTTCCAATACTTTGAGTCGCGCGTTAAGATTGTCGACCGTTTGAGTGATAAGTCGTTCTTGCTCCGCGCTGACGTCAGCCATGAGGCTCTGCGAGGCCGCGTTCATTTGCTCGAGGTTCGCCCGCAACTCACTCAGCTCTCTACTCAACGTCTGCACAAGTACCAGAGTGTTTCGTTTAGCACTGACAGAATAGGATTAGTGTTATGCCTGCTCCTTACAAAACAGGCGCAGCGCAATTCTCAAGCTTTCAAAAAGCACGCACCCCTTCGCAACAAAAGGCGATTTTATGGCGGAGTGCTATGCCTGTCCATTTAAAACTAGGTCTACAATTTCTTGTTCAATTTATTTCAATTTTAAAATCGTACGATTTCTCTACAAGGATACACATTTTTTCAAGATATGTTGAGATTAAGGTGACTGATAGTTAATACTGTGCTACATATTTCAACGCCAATGACCTAGATTCACTCACTAAATGCTCAAAAATTGAATCAAAGAGCGCAAACAGAATCTTTACAAAATAATGCGCATTGATCATGAGGCCGTGATAGTTCTGAAAGTTTAAGGATCATGTGTAGTAACAGAGACTATTACAGCAAAAAGAACGACCCCCTCTTCTTCAGTCATGTCCTGCTACTCGCTCGGAAAACTCTGGGCTGCAAACATATTCGCTTTTTGCCACAGTCCGCATGAGTGAAACTCTAAATGAAATAAATGTCTACTGTTCAAGTGGCAACGACATACGTCATTATTTGCGAGTGCCTTGTCCACATTCGCCTCGTACGGCGTGTTGAAGAGCCGCAGCTCTATGTCGTCCAGCCAGCGCGCCATGCTCTGCACGGCCTCGCCGAGACCCTGGTGGAACTCAAGCACCCTCTGGACCTGGGTCTCCTTGTCCACGACCTGCGCCTGGAGCTTGTCCCAGCAGGCGTTCAGGTCGGCGAACGAGTCCTGCAGCTGGGAGATGCGCCGGATGGCGGTGGGGTCGTCGGTGAGGAGGGGCTGGGGCTGGTAGCGCAGCAGGGAGCCGCCGGGCGGCGCCTGGTTATTATTGCAGAATGCAGAACAATAGCAATAAAGCAGTCATATGGATTATATGAGTTTGCAACACTACCACTACGCATACAATAAGCATTTTGCAACATTGGGCAGAAAACATATTATAATTTTAAACTCAATGAAAAAGTGTCATATAATTAACATTAATTTCCCCTCGAGCGAAAAGTTTCAAATATGATAACGCGCTTCAAAGAATTTAAAATCTCATGCATTATATTCGCGAGTCGTAATATCGCTGAAATTCAATGTTCCACAACTCTGAACCTCGCCGTAATTAAATGACATTGCTAAAATGTTGGCCAAAACGTTAACAAAATGTGAAAAACCAACCAAGAACAACCCCATGTGACTCACATCAGAAGTTCGCCCAGATAACTGATCGAGCATGACGTTTCTTCTCGCCGAATCGTAAGAACTAGGGTCCACCGCTGCAGGCTCAATGTCAGACAAAGACTCTATGGTCTGTCGGTGAGTTTCTAAATCTGAAGAAAATCTCTGCAACGATAAATCCATACAAGATTTAGCTCCCAACTATCGCGCTACAAGTAAAATATTAGAAGCATACCAGTATTATTCATAACTATTGAAATGTTATGATCAGCGTGCAACGAGCAATAATGTGTCAAATTAAGCTCTTGAGACAAACTGTGTCAGTGAAAAGCGCCTCTGAAGTAGTTTTCAACCATAAGAGGACTCTTATCATCAGTATATAAATATTTGTATCACATAATTGTCAGTGTTAGTAATCATAATAAATTATGTACACGTAAACTTATTAACCATTATCTATCCTAAGTACAAAAACAGACCGGAATATATTGTCAAATTGATGAGTAGGAGAATTAGCACAAGACAGTAAAGATATTCACAATATTGCGAGATAATATTTTCATCAAAGATTTACCAAGAAGACAAAGTACATGAAGATTGATTACGCGTGTAAATTGAATGAGACAAATTCCTGACATTTGAAAATGTTTCGAAATAGATGCAAGCAGACCTCGTTGAAGACTTGCTCGGAGGAAGATCTAAAGGTGAGCTCGGGCGCGGCCCTCCTCGTCTCATCGAACCACTTCTTGAGCTCGTCCGTGTTCTGCCTCACCTGCTCCGCGTCCCGCTTGTTCCGCTCACCCGCACGAATCATGTCCCTGACAACATCAACAACAACAATAAAATAATAGTACTAAGTACAAATAGTACTAAGTACAAATAGTACTACGTACAAATAGTACTAAGTACAAATAGTACTAAGTACAAATAGTACTAAGTACAAAGGTCGTTTTGGTATGTGATTGGCACCAACCATTACTTTGTGAATATATGTGGAAAATGAAACAGGCGAAAACCAGAATGCGAAAGCAGAAGCTGGGTCAAGCAATATCTGCCAAGTGTTTGCTACGATGATGAACGATACAAGTTGCAAAATGTGAGAACAGTTGGATGAGTAAACATGGGCAAGTGTTCATAAGAAAAGAAACGCGAGGAGAGTGATTTATAAATTTTAGATGCAGTGAAAGTCAATGAACTAATATATATATATATATATTATATTATATTATTATATTATTATATTATATCTTCAAAAATTTCTACGCATAGGATGACTGGCGCATTGTGATGCTTGCGTTACAATTATTATATACTTTCTGCCAGCTTGGTTAGCAACATGATGTCGTGCTTAAAATAATTTTTGACCTGATGGTTTCTTCCTTGGCAGCCATCTGTCGCTTGAAGTCGGTGGTGTCGCGCGTCAGAGCCGTGAGGGTTTGCCGCAGCTCAGCGGCGCGCTCTGGTGACTCCCCCTCGACGAGCTGGTCGCACAGCACGGCGAGGTCTGAGAGCTCGAGCAGGCGCCGGGCCAGCTCCTTCTGAATGTTCTGCATGCAAAATATAGACCATGTAGGGTAAGAATTCTATACAATGAAACCAAACCACTTGCTAGTAACTACTACCCTCGATAAATAATAAGTTTTGAACTTAATAGCATTACTGATATTAAAGTGTAATTTTTCCCAGTAAGTACCTTGTTGCAACAAACCTAGAAAGTTACTTCTGCATGCCATTTCACAGCCACTTTGGTGCTACTGGCTACACAAACAGAGCTAAGCGATAATTTCCTTTAATGCTTCTTAGATCGGTTTATAGATAAGTCATCAGCGAATCATCAAAAAACAACAGAGGGCCAAACTCAGCAATCAGTTAAATTGAGTCTCGGCTCACCTGGACGTCGGCGAGCTGCTGCCGACTGTGCACGTTGTCGCCGGTAATGGTTGGCTGGTCGCTGTGCGGGATCCTTGCCTCCCTCAGCCACGTCTCAAAGTCCTTGACGCGCATGCTGTAGATTTGCATCCCCGACCAGTGCTTCTCACGACCACTGATCATGCTCTGCGCACAAACACAAATCATAACAACTCATAATCGCTATTTATAACTGAACACAGCGTGATTTTTATATTTGCGCGCAAAATGTGAAAGCTTCTCTCACTAAAGACCTGTCAACATCGGTGTATCATAATAGATTACTCATATAGGCCACCCCGAGATCTGGACAGCCTCGTCCACAATGAGCGCCTCAAAGGCGACGTGGACCGGATCGCTACAGGACTCTTAAATTACAAAACCGTATAAATTTTTTTGGTAAAAATGTTATAAAATATAAATTAAATCAGAAAAACAATCGGGGAAAAATCTTTAAAATTTCATCATCATCTTTCATGCTTTGCTAACAATGAGAAATATACAACACTATAGTTAATATCAGAAGTTCCTGGCCATAAAGTCAGGTATCAAATTTACTAGCATAGATAAAACTCTCATGAAATCATAACAACATAAAGATAGATATATTGCTGCTAAAAGTGGTTGCACAATATACATATCCAACTTTGCACTTCACGCTTGTAAATAACTCCCCACCTCCAGCAGGTTTTGTTTTTCCCCTGCGACGGCCTGCAGCTCCTTCCACCTGCTCTCGAGCAGTGAGAACGCGTCCCTCATCGACTCCCTGCCCGCATCGTTGTCACGCGACTCGAGCAGCTCGGCGTCGCGCTGCACCGTCAGCATGTTTGACTCCAGAATGTCAAGGTCCATCGCCAGCGCCTGCGACGCAACATAGGGCAGATAGCACACAGGGTAAATAGAACACAGGGCAAATACAACACAGGGCAAATAAAACACAGGGTAAATACAACCTAGGGTTAATACAACACACTGTAAATATGATTCTAGTGAACTTAGCATGGAGTTTGCTTCGCCAAGGTGCAGTACCTTAAAATTTTGTAACTTTTAGTAAAACAATGAATTTTACTTTTACTTGCATTCACTATCAATCAGCATTACGATTCAATTTGTTTAAAAGTACACCTTATACATGATGGGACAAAAAGAACTTAACCTCATGAATACTTCATAGTGTATGCCTAAAGAGCCCACCTTATGCATTTAGACAAGGCTTGTTGATACACACGTGTATAAAAACCATGAGGTAATGCTGTTTTTTGAACACAATGCATTATCAAATACCATCCGCCTAAGCCGCCTACCTTAACTTGCGTGAGACAATCTTCGAGCTGTGTCGCCGCAAGGTCTGGTGTGATGGAGAGCTGATCGAGAGAGTCCTTAATGGCACACAGTCTGTCGGAGACATCCTGCACCGACTGCTTGTACCTCTCCTGGGAGTGAAGCGTCTCTGCCAGCGCATGCTTCTGTCGGGACAACTGCGACACACAGCACACAACAAGCAGTCAGCATTTAGAATGTAAACCGGAGGGCATTTTATCACTAGAAATAACTAGAACTAACTAGAAATCTCTAAATGCATTGTCGCACCAAATGAAGATAACAATAGTAATATTTGACTGCCATGTTCAATGCTTAGCTAGATAATTATGCTAAAAAATGGCTATAAACCAAGTAAAAGCGTAGGATAAATTTGGTAAAAACTTTTGTAATAAACTGAGATTATTGTAACTTTTAGCAATGCATAAATAAATAAAAGAGAATAAAAATTAGCTAAAAATCAATCACAAAATGACTAAATTAATCAACAGCCTATCAAGCAGCACAAATCAATGTTCAAATTCTAGTAGATACTATGAACTACATTAATTACACAAAATTGATATTCACTTTCAATTATGAATATAATTTCACATTACAGCATGCATTCAGCAAAGAAAATATTCATAAGTCGAGCAAACAAAAGAGCATAAAAGCAAAGAAGAGCTACGCAAATATCTGTACTGCGAGATATATATCCTCAACTCAAATCATTACATAGTTACTTCACTTCTTCAAATGTTTTAAAATTATACAATAGTGCTAAAAGCGAGTGAAACTAATTTTAATCTCTAAAATATACATGAAATTTTTAACAAGAAAAATCAGAGATTGAAACGGCAAAAACAATAGAGAAGCAAAAAGCAGCAGAAAAGTAGCAGAACAGGCATCTTATATTATGCCAACAAAATACTAAGTCAAACATGCAAAGTAAAGAAATACCTCAAAACCAACCGTCAAAACTCAAGTTCAACTGACATCCTAATGTGTATGCAGGTTCATGTGAACATGCAAAGGACTTCAAACACATAAATAATTAAATATCTCATGTTAATGCTGGATTAAAAATAAATGCAACAAATAAAAGTCAAATGGGGTCCGATTGAATATCGCATGCTTTTAAAACTTCAACCACAAAGAATTAAATACATGACAGTTATTACACATGACAATTATTACATCAGATTGTGTCATGATACACTGTGACCCAAAAGTTACGATGCTTGCAGTTCCATGTGCATGCGGACGAGCACAAGAATGTGACGACATGTACCCTTCACCAAGCATCATACCAGACACCACAACGTTACGCTGATTACCTCGTCTTGATTTTCTGCAGTGGAATCAACGTTTGTGTCATCTTTCCCCGACACCTCAGAACCAGGCTTAACAAGAACCTGGTCGCCCGTTTGGAATACAGTTGTGGGAATGTCAATATTGCTGTCATCTATCGATTTGGTTCCTACCACAAATTCTGAGTCAAAAGCATACGATTCACTCTCGGCATAAGTCCAGTCGTCGTCTGAGCTGTCGTGTTGCGTCACGTCTGTAAGGCCAGTCTCAGAAAAGCTTTCGGTAGGCAGTGTTCTTGTCAGGTCATCGTCTGAACCAATCACCGAGTCCTTTTCTAGTAACGTAGCATCATACCAAACATCAGACTCATTCCTATCAGTATCTTCAAGCTTTTGCTTTACTAGAATCTGTGTAGTTGATATCTCTCCTGATTCAACTGTTCTAGAATCTAGCGCATCATCTGGTGCCTTGCTATCTTCAGCTGGGAATAAAGAGTCAGTATCACAGAACTGTTCTGCGGTCAATTCAGATAACGGATCATTTATATTTTCAGAATAAGGCTGTTGTTGTTCAACTTTGCTCTTGTTTTCACTTCCTTCTCCACCAATCTCACATTCAATGGCGATTGCTGCGTTTTGATCCTGAAACTTCATGCCAGTGTCTACCTCAGAAGAGATTTCATCATCAGTATTTCCAGTCGGGGGATATATATAACCAATCTTGTCTGAATCATCATCTGCATCTTTCTTTACATTAACCTCGTCACCATTGCTGTCCTTAATAGAGAGAGAAGATTCTTGCATGTCATCATCAGTATCCGTATAGTCCCACTTCTCTTCATCTGCTATATTAATTTCCTTTGCCGTATGAATATCACCACCAATATCACCTTGATCCAAACTGCTTTCTGTTTGAAGATCATCGTTCTCATCATCAATTGGCTGCAAAGTGCCTGAATCTAGCTTCTTTCTAAAGCTTTTCTTTCCAACTGCATCCATATCGGAGTCATCACTAAATTCTTCCGCATATCCATCACTCACATCTTTGAAATCCAAGCCTTCATCAGCTCTCGTAACAAGGTTGCCTGCGTCAACGGCTCCAGAACTTGCTTCACGTTTGGAATCTTTTTTGTGTTCTTCCATATCATCGTCTGCAGCATCAGTGGCTTCTTCCAAGAAATTCAAAACCTCAATTTCAGCTTTGCTCAGTCCAACATCAAAAATAGACTGCTTTTGCTTTTCCAGCATCTGCGTCGTTGAAATCACTCCAGATTCAGCTGTACTAGAATCTAGTACTTCATCTGTTGCCATGCTATCATCAGCTGGAAATGGTGAGTCAGTATTTGAGAACTGTCCTTCGGTCGATTCAGATAAAGAATTTTTCATATCTTCAGAATTAAATTGTTGTCGTTCAACGTAATCAGGACCAATTTCGCTTTTGTTTTCACTTCCTTCTTCACTAATCTCGCATTCACTAGTAATCGGTGCATCTTGATTCTGAAACTTCATGCCAGTGTCCACCTCAAAAGAGATTTCATCATCAGTTATTCCACTCGTGTAGTCTTGAATACCAATCTTGTCATCATCTGCATCATCATCTACATCTCTCTTCACAGTCACCTCATCACCAATACTGTCCTTACGGCTGTGAGAAGATTCATGCATCTGAATATCAGTATCCAGATAATCGGACTTCTCTCTATCTACTACATCGGTCTCTTTTGCCGTTTCGATATCACCACCAATATCACCTTGATCCAAACTTACCCTCTCTGTTTGAAGATTTTCATTCTCATCATCAATTGGTTGCAAAATGCTTGAATCTAACCTCTTCCTGGAGCTCTTCTTTCCAACTGCATCCATATCGGAGTCATCGCTAAATTCTTCTGCATATCCATCACTCACATCTTTGAAATCCAAGCCTTCGTCAGCTCTCGTAACAAGGTGGTCTGCGACAATGGCTGCTTCTGAACTTGCTTCACGGCTAGAATCATTTTTATATTCCTCAAAATGATCATCTTCAACATTGAAGGCTTCCTCTAAACCCTTAAAAGCCTCGTTTGCAGCTTCGCTCAGCCCTGCATCAACAATATCTATAAGCGCCACACTTTCAGTTGTAGACGTTTCAAAGTCTATTGTATCTGTCCTTCCAGTTTCTATTGAGATATCCGCTGTGCCAATACGTTGATATTGATTGTCTTGACCAACAAGATAATCCGCTTCATTCCAACCTTGCCCAAATGTTTGGTTTTCATCTAATGACTCGGACTCTTCTACAAGTCTCACAACAACGTCTCGCGTACATCGATCCTGAAAATTGTCAGAGCCAGCCATTTTATTCGCCTCCCCATATTCATCCAAATCATCACTTTCTGCTGCCTTTATCTCTTCTGAGTCCTGAGCTTCAATACCGATGGCAAGTCCAGAAATTGTATAAATTGTGTCATCGATTTCATTAAGCTCTACCGATGATTCACGAAAGTCATGAATTCCAGACTCCATGACAGGTTCAGGACTCGCATGATTAAATACATCCTCAGAATCATGATCATCTCCAGAATCTACCTCGTCGCCGGTTGCCTTTTCCAAGTGTTTTATGTCACGATCTTCATTCACGCCAAACTGAAATATATTTTCATTTTTACTGTCATCAGCTCGTTCAAAAGTTGCTTTTCTGTTTGATCCATCGCCTTTGTCGGCAGTACTGTCATCAGTGTCATTCCAAATTTTGTCAAACCTTCGTTCAATCATTGTGACTTCATCTGACAAGACAGTAATCGTAGCTGGATTTTCATGATCTTTGAGAATTAGAGAATCAATACTCTCATCTTTCTCTACTTCTCTCATGATCGTACCAACTGCCTTCGTACGGTTACTGACATCATCATCAAGCTCAACTGAACGTTGTCTGACGTCCTCAACAGTGACCAAATAGTCATCAGACTCATGTTCTGCAGTTTCAAATTTCTCTCTGATACCACCATCAAAACTCTCATCATGCACAAAGCTGTCTGCTCTATCACCAGCAGATATAAATTCATTTCCACCCGCAGTAGCATCATTTTCAACTTCTTCATGTAACAAATGGAACTCTCTGAGATTGGATGATGTGTCAGTCACATTATTTTCTAAATTGTCAGATAGAGGGTCAACTTCAGTCTGATTCGCATTAGTAAACCAAGCATCATTTTCATCCTTTTCTGATTCTTCAACTCTGAGCTCGCTTGCGGCGGGAAGAGTTCTCGTGTCTTCATTAGCAACATTCAAAAATTCATTGGTGTTTTCTTCAGAATATTTGGCAGCCGGCATAACATCAGTTTCAAAAGATAAGTCAGAATCTTCTTTTTCTTTCTTACCATGCTGTGCGTCAGCATCAGTATAATCATCACAAGTACTTTGCTGCACGACATCAACTAACAAATCAAATTCCTTCGAATCTGATTTCTTGTAACTTGCTAAAATCTCATCATCAACAACAGTGGACTCTGGTTGCGATTGAAATGTATTATCAGCATCGCTACTTGATTTTTGTGATACTAGTTCTTGCTCATCATGTAAATGAACGCATGATTCCACAGATAAATTGTGCAGTGCATCACTCTCTAACTCTGTATTTTTGTTTTCGTTGTCCGTTCTACTGTCAAGGCTTTCCTTTGGATGATCTGTGATATCAGCTTTATGACACGCAGTTGAATTCTCATCATTTGTTGCCTTATTGCTTTCATCGAGATCAATGTCTATCAGAACAACTTTCATTTTCCTAATTATCTCTCCTTCTGGAGCTGATACACTTTCTAGAATACTCTGGTCAGGTGCGATATTAGTGTCAGAATCATGTTCGTTCGTTTTCTGATCATTTTTACTTGAATATTGACCAGTAAGGTCAAATTCAGCATCTTGTGCTCGTTCATAAGTTTGCAAATGGTCACCATACATAGAATCTATTACTTGATCCCTTTTATTAGCAGATTGCACTACAGAGTCACCAGGAAACAGTCCTCTGTCGAGTGATTCTGGTTCATATTCTATTGTATTAGTGAATTCAAAATCTGTTTCTTTTGCCCCAGTCTCAACTGCGGTATTCACTGTCTCATCGCTGTTCTCTTCCCCTATCCGCCAGTCACGGGACTGCATCCTAGCGGGCATCAGAGGATGTGGACTGATGCAGACCACTTGATCCGAGTAAGTCCAGCTCATATCGCCCGCTTTGTGAACGTCGTCCAGTGTAATAGGTTGGTCCACTATTTTCATGCATCTTGCTTCCAGTTCCTCCGCAGCGTGTTCAGAATTCGCTGACCTTCTTGTATCGTGCCTGTGAGCCTCATCAGGTGCTAAATCATCACTACATTTGTCCTCAACTGTTTCACTGATTGATTCAGAAAATGTACGCTCATTACTTAGGCTATCTTTAGCTAGATCTGTACTTTGAGTTCTGTGATGAAAGTAGTCAACCGAAGTTCTATCTTCAGTATCAGTCCAATCTATTGCACCGGCTTTGCGAATGTCATCCAATGAAATTTGACAGCCATCATCTTCATGACCACTTTCACTAATCGTTTCGACAACTGGCGACGATTGATAGAAAACATCGCAGCTTCCTTTCGAATCCGCATCACTATCAAGACGCATATTTCGACTTCCAATTCCAGAATCAACTCCGATGGAATCAACAACAGTGTGGTCTTTTGTTTCTTGACTGATTCTTTCACTTTCTGTATCATCCACTGCAAGAGACCATTCATTTCTAAACTCTCCATCTATGGTCAAGATCTGATTAAGAGGCTGTGATATATTAATACCTCCTGTAAAGACATCATTAACAGGGGTAACATTGACATCGCATTTTGTTTCAAAAGTTACGCCCTCTGTCTCCGAATAAGACGTCGCTTCTAACAAACTTTTGGTTTGCTGCTCTTGAACGTAAGCTGTGACAATGCTTCTTTGAGCTGCTTCATCAATAGTAGTGTTTGGACAAACAGAGACTGATACATTGAATGTTTCACCGGCACCACCTTCTATCGTATAAGTACCTTCTGTCCGGTCACCTACAACCGTTTCTGAAACTGATGACAACACTCGATTTAACAGTGCTCTGTCTAACAAATCCGTGTCGGAAATGTGTGGATCACGATGCTCAATGGATAAATCTGCACCCGGAAACAGAGTTTCCATGTCCTCTGAATGCGCTGATTGAATGGAAATTTTTGCATGATCAGCTGACTTAAGTAGCGATATGGTATTAGCTGTGCGATCGTTGACCCTCTGAGTTTCCAATCGATCGTCTAACCCACTCAGGTCATGTACAAAGTCCTCGGTATGTCGCAGAGAATCTTCTATCATTTCTGCTCGATTTCCTTCAGCACCAATTGAATCTAGCAAGCTTGAATCAGAGATGCTCCATGCAGGTGAACTGAATTCGGAAGCATTTAATTCAGTAATGCTTGATTCACCAACACGTGATTCAAAGAAGCCTGACTGACTTCTGCTAGAAATTCTTTCATGTTCGCCTTCAACAACAGACTGATCATCTGCTTCAGGTTCCTTCTGATTCTCTTCTTTTTCTACAAAATGCTCGTTGTTCTTTAACAGATTTCTCATTGCTTCATGTAGCGTTGTTCCATTATCATGCTGCAAATCTGTAACTTCAACCAAAGCAGGATCCAGCGCAGCTTCATCCTCAGCTGAAGTTTGGTTAATATCATAAATATTAAATGTTTCTTCTACAAGTGTAATAGGATGGTCCCTATGAGGTCGTTTAACCTCAATACTAATTTCACTTGCAGCTGACTCACCACTTGATTCAACGTATGCACCACGATCCTTAATATCTGCCCACAAATTAACCATCGTGTCTTGTTCTGCTTCAGGATCTAAAGCAAGGTCATTGAGATGCTTTATGTCAGGGTCTAATGGTTTCCCAATCGATAATTGCAGGGGTTCTTGGATAGATTGGTCAGAAAGTTCTGAGATTTCATTGGATTGCAACGCAAGTGATTCATTAATAACATTCGTGCTACTGGCATAATTGATTTGATTCTGATTTAAGGAACCAATATAGCCCAGAACTTGCGAATCCACATCACTCACATTTGTCACTAATTCACCAGTTACAATAGTATCAAAATGATCAAAGTCTGCAATTCTTTCAGATAAGTCTTCTTCAGTAATTTCAGCAACACCTTGATTTGCTGTCAAATTTTCGTCATGACTTTCCAGACTCGATACAACAATCCCTGAACTTTTACTCAAAGCATTCTCCTCACTGTTTATTGCAAGCGTGTTTAAGACGTCATCAGTATCACAAGTTGTTGCAATTTTTTCCTGAGCATTTAGTTGTTCGTCAAGCTCGATGTGGGCGGTATCTCCCGCCACGTCAATCGCTCTTTGTGATGCGTCTGTCCTCTCAAGATCGCTATCGCCATGGAGGTCAATTTCTGAGCTCTCCTCAACTAACGATACAGCCAAATGAACAACAGTGGATCGCCTTTTTGTAACGCGATGCCTCTGAACGTTCTCAATGCCCATATTTTGATATGAGTCTATCCAGAACATTTCAAGGACTTTCTTTGATGGCGCTGACATAGGAGTCTCGTTCAAATTTACACTGTCCTTACTCTCTGCCAGTAACGATTTCTCTTTTTGCATTTCACTGGGGAAGTATGTCGTATTCCTTCCTCCACGACGCAGTATCGATGTACAGACATGCTCAGTTGCTGGTGTTGACTCTAGCGTATTCATAGTCAATGCACTATCACCTTCATAATCCATTACAGAAATTTTCGATCTATTTAATGTCCTATCCGAAATTGCGTCTGAAAATGTTCTTGATTGATCATCTATACAGTCAGTCAGTTTGGAAGCAACGCCATCCATTTTGTAATCTGTCGTCCAAATGCTCTGCTCTGGCTCCCGGTGTGGTGCTGCTTCGGTCAAGAATTTGAGATCAGTTTGAGAAACTGCGGCAGGTCTAGAAATGGATGAACCGGGGACAAATTCTAGAGTTTTCACCGACCACAAAAGCGACAAACCAGAATTGTTCGAGTCTAAAACGTCACCAATAGAATCATTAGGCGCAACAGTCCAGTCAGTGTCACAGTGTGGCCTGGTTGTAGTGAGGTCAGTCAAGATCACATCTAATGCAGATGGAAGCTGAATCGCACTTGACGTTGTTGGAAATTGATCAGGTTGTATTTCTGTAGCGCTAACCTAAAAAGAATTGTATATTTCAAAAGGTACTTGAACAATAAACAGAACACTTGATGTAACAAATATTCATAATAAATAAATTATCTAAACAATGCAAATTAAATAAAGGCCAGCATTGTAGCTCGAGATAAATTTGATTACCATAATATTATCGTTTAGTAGTGTGCGACAAACGATAACAAAGCTAGCACGTGTGTGTAAAAAGCGATTAAAATGAAAAGCAACAACTTTAAAAGCTCAATTTTTAAACAAGTTAAAAAACAATAATAGCAAAGGACTCAGGAATCTGACTGGCAATTGCAAAATGTTTGAGCACAATTGAAGAACAAATCTTTTCTAAAGAGATATCGATCAACATTCACATCTTAAAAAATTCTAATAATATAAGAAATATCAAAGACTAGCCTCAAACAACTAAAATCATAACTAAACTTTGTCAACTAGAAAACTGCATGCTCACAAAAACATAACTAAATCTTATTGAGAATCCCCTTACAATCTCATTGACAAATCAGCGACTCTTAGATTTTGTACCGGGTTGTACCTTCTCAATTTGATTTGAGATAAAGAAAGGCATATGACTAGCATGCGCTACGACGCACTTTGTGCTGCACAATCTGTCGCTGCAGCTCCTCCACGCTAGGCGGCAGCACTGGTATCTCCGGCAGCTGTCGGTGGGTAAGAACCACGTCCGGTTCGCGCCGTTGTTCGATCGCGAGCTGCAGCTTGTACCTTGCATCCGCGGTCCTGTACTTGAGGTCACTGATGGAGTGGCGAGCACGGCTCTGCTCCGACTCGCACGAGTTGCGCAGTCCGAGGTCGCGCTCAATAGACTCTCGTTGCTTGAGCAGTTTGTGCAGCTGCAGTTCCTTCACAGTAATCTCCTTCAGCAAATGCTGATGAAATGCAAAACACGCTCTTGTATGTGTTGTGTTGATACAATGCAATTACAGTACAGTAGCGTTATGCTTTTGCTAAACAATGTAGCAGTAAGCATAGGCAAACAGAACAGCCAATAATTTAGCAATGTGATCTGAGCTAATTTGCCAAAAACCCCCACAAATTAAAGCTGAATTTAACACATTTGTATAAAGTATAAATTTTGCTGTATTAATATTTCCACCACAGCACAACATCATTAATTATCTTGTAAAAGATTAACACATTATTACCATAGAGACACTACTTTAAAATTAACCCCTAGTCGGATATTTTAGTTAAGTTTAGCTTTGTGACTTTGTGACTTTGCGACTGCCACTTTGCATCTGCGCGCCTTTGCCTAGCAAAGCATTCATGTTGCTATTTTTAAGCCTTTTTCATCATTTTTCCAAAAATAATAATAATGCAGCAAAACCATTGAGGTATTAAGAAGAAGTTAATCACAAACTAACAGCTCAAAATGCATACCATAGCTTAAGTTATAGAAAAAAGTAAACCTCATGTCGATTCAATTTCTCATCCAACGACCAATCATCGTTAGTATCCAAGGAATCAATGGATGTCTGACAACCAGAGATCCACCTGTATATCGTATCCAACTCGTTAGTTATCTCTGTCCAGTCGGCAGATATCCGCTGAAGCTTCGCTGTAAAAGCATTCTGTTCAACTCTGGTGGTTATTGACTGGTGCTTGAGCTTCTCTAGTTGATCACTACAAGCTGTGACGTCAGAAAACTCTCTCAGGGCGTTAATGATCTGCTGGAGCTCCACCAACTTGTCATCAAATATTAAAGCCTGAGCTTGTGCGTTCTGAAACGAAACAAGATCACTTCAGAAATTAGGCCTTCCCCATTCAAACCACATTCGATTCATTTAGCATGTGACTGATTAGGATTTACAACTGCATAGCGAGGAAAGCAGGAAAGCGGCCACAAAATGCTTGATTGTGTGTGCATTGTGTAACATGTGACTGACTACATGTAGGCCTACGTTGCATATTACTCCACAAACAAGTGACAGGCTTAGTAGCCCAGATTTTGACAATAACATCGACCGCTCAACTAAATCAGCCAAACTTGTAAGTCTATGCGATACATTTGCACTCCTAGACTCTTGAAGTGATAAGTCATAAATCCTACAATGAATAAATTATCGGATCAACTGCACAAGTGCTTGATTCTTATAGAATGAAATCGCTCGAAGTGCACCGAGCTAAGTATGCACTTAACCTTAACCTACATGTCAGCGATCGTTCCCAAACACACTTTCAGCCCCCAGGCAAGAAGTATAGACCTATCAAACAAAGCTGCACTGCTTGTATGCGCCATGCATCGATAGGCCACAATCACAGTGCCTTACTATGCAGTAGGCCTATATTATACCACGGACGGCTGCTCTGACGATTATAGTTTTTTGCTGCGAACGCGTCGACAGCAATACAGGTCGATAATGGATAGCGTTTGAAAACATAGCGTGACAGGCAAGTTTAACAGCAGCGCTGTCAGCGGACAGCTGTAGATAGGCTCGGCTGCTTAGGCAAAATGCAACGGAAGGTTGGGAATACAATATTTATAGTTCACACACGCCATGCCAGGAGAAAGATCTATTGATGTCAAAGGAAGGCCGCCAGGGCCTCTGCTGCAATATAAATAGAGCCTCGGTGACAATAAGCTGATGGCAGCGATTATAACACAGCACCACTGTTTGATGTTGTCACAGACTGTCGGTCTAAATAACATGCCACTGAATTATTAGCTTGGTGCTTTTAACATTAGTATCTGTCAGACGGTCAATCACGCTGTAATTATTGTCACATAACATTTTCACACTACATGTCACGCTAGAGCAAACAATACCAAAGTCATCAGGAGACTTTAATATAGTTGAATATTGAATGTAATTCTGAGACCTAAGAGACGCATTCATTGAGGAAAATTGAAGTATCGTTGGAATAAAATAGAAATAGGCATAGGCCATAAAATTTTTAATAAAATAGAAAATCTTACCGCAGTGTGTGCTTGCAAATCCTCCAAGGAGTCGAAGCTATTTCCTGGATAACATTGGCATGATGCAGCTTCAATTAACCTTGCCAGTGCCCTCGATTTTTCACCAAACTGTTCCTTTAGACACAACGCAGACTCCAGGTTAGAAAGCCTGTGTTCTGTAGCAAGCTTGAAGACTTTCAACTGCTGCTGTAATGCCTTGACCGTAGCATCAGTTGGTTTCAACCCTGACAATGCACTGGTGTCCAGCGATCTCAGTTTAGCAAGATTGGCCGTTATCTCATCCAACAGTACCTAATATTGGCAAAAAATGCGAGCACTGTATTAGCCACGTAACACCAAACAACATATTTATCCTTCATTAAAATTAAATATTTTTAGATTCAGTATTTAAAAAAAAAAAATCACGATCCATACGTTCTATATATAATCATTAAAACTATCACGGTGTTAATAACAGCCAATTCCTTTAAAAAGTGGTATAGCCTTTAGCAAATGGCATACTTAGATGAAATTCATACCAGTAACAACATTCACAATTTTTTTTGAAATAGTATGGTCATCAATACGTGTTACATACCTTTTGCTTATTCATTTCAATACTCAAATCTGCCCAGGGTGGTTCACTCTGATCTGTAGGCCTGTTCTCCATCAACCACTGTTCAACCGATTCTGCTACTTCACTGCGAACAGCCTCCTTGATCTTCGGTAATCGACTTTCCAAATTATTCAAATCGGACAAAAGTTCACCACCACTTCTTCTTATTTCGTCAATCAGCTGTTTTAACTCGAGCGGACAATGAGCTTCAGATTCTGCGGGATATCGATCGTTTATCACTTTCTCAATCTGGTCACACTCAAACACTTTTCGCATCAATTCTGCCTTCAGATTCTGAAATGTGTAACATCACAAACATGAATACTTGAACAAGATTACAACAGAACTTAGTGAGTAGTGCTAGTTAGGTCGTTCAGATTTAATCATCAGCTGACCAACAATTGGATTTGATCACCTGGGGCATAGCGTGGGGGGGGCAGGGGGGTCCCCCCTGCTGGAGTCTCTGCCCACTCTGCTCTCAGAAAAGTTACTATTGGCTTATGGGCTTGCCCCCCCCTGCTCTGAGTGGAAATTAAGCCTTTGCCCCCCCCTGCTCTGAAGAAGTAAAATATTTTGCTCCCCCTAGCTCTATGACTGATGTCGTTTTGCCCCCCCTGCTTGTCATTGGAAGAGTATTAGACGCAGAAGCAATTTCAGTCAGCACGCCCCCCCCCCGCCCGCTCGTGAGTTTG
>JAQIWG010000916.1:0-28087 GCA_034695025.1 Chamaedrilus cognettii
TAAAAAAACTTGCGACTGAGAGGTTGTAAATGTAGGAGGAGGGGCGGGGGCGGAGGTGTGCTAACGCAAATTTTGAGACTACATAATGTAGCCTACCAGTTAATTTTTGTTGTGGAACCCTTTAAAGTTGTTGTTTGAGAATGTCATTCTTTAAAGCTTTTTTCCGTCTATTCTTGAGGTCAGTGATATAGTAGTGCTTTTTTAAACAATGTATTTAATTTCTCAAATTTTGGAGAGCGGAGATGGCGCGGAGATTTTCAGATCCATTCTTAACAGTTCAATTTTTTAGACCAGTTCTTAACTGTGTTTATCTATTTCTTCAATTTTTTTAATTTCGAGGCCATGTCCTCAACATGACATTTTCACTTCTCAAATTCTGAGGGTCACAATACCATTTCGTCCCCTTGCTCTAAATATAGGAGTGCACGAACCTCCCTCCCCTCCCCCGTCCTCCCCTCGATCTTGCTGCGCCTACGGTTGTAGGCTAACAGCCTAACCATGACACTCCTGAATTGTGGAATGGGCCTAGCTATGGTGCCTAATGTCAAGATAGTAGTCAGAACTGCTAAAATCTTGACGCGCTCTTCGTGCGATCAATAAAATTTAGAGGAGCAGTAAGGGGACTATGTATGTATGTATATTGCACTTTTAACGCACCAAAAATATGTCATGCAAACGGAGATGGAAAAGCATCATTTGCTTGAATCGTAGGTGCGGGGCACTACGTGACTATCCATTCTTCCGAGATTTTTTCCTATTTCTTCCGAGCAATTCGCTAGCGTAAGGTAGGGGGGAGGTTGGACGGATGTTTTTCCGACAATTAAGTTGCTGAGTAAAAAGTGCTTTATTGATAAACTTAGGCTCACAGTGTCAAATTTTGTGCTTTTCGATCCTTCTGAGGTCGTGAACTAATTATTACAACAGTGCATATTAATTATTTAGCCTAATTACTAGGCCAATGTCAAAATTACTGCTTTTTGGTCCTCCGACCATTCTTAGCAGTGCTTATTCAATAATTCTCATATATTTTGAGGGGAGCCCCCAGTACACCAACTGCACGACACACTGCCCCCCGCTCGCTGCAGCATGCGCGCAAGCTCTTACGCAGCCCTCGCTTAGACTTTTGCGCCTACAGCCTAATGATACACGAGAGTAAAATTGTCTCTCCAGACCGAGCCTACCTGTGCTGAACAGTTACTGTGGCACCCGCGGCTGTCTCACCGCATTTCGTAGATATAAAATTTGAGGATGGAGGGGGAGGGGGGGGGGAATTGAAGGAGAGCAAATTGACAAACTGGTTTCAGAAAGGAAATTAAAGAATTATCGACCAGATGGTGTAGTGTCAGAGTATAATTTCGCACACATTGAGCCTAATTGTAGGCTCTATAGTGTCGCCTAAACAATACGTTGCCTATAGGCCCGGAAGCATAACAATGTAGGCTAGAATTGTTTAAAGCCCCTGAGCCCCCTCTCTCTTAACCGTCCCAGATATATCATTTCTCCCTGAAAGTAAAAAAAGTAGACCGGTCTATGGAAAATCTGTCTGATAGAGGTTTCGGCCCCCCAATCCCCCTTTTCTCTGATACGCGCCATGCACAATTAGTCGAGCACTCTTGTCGAGGCTGTGGCTTCGCGCGCTGGCTGCTACGGGATCGGCGTCTTGTTTCCGGTCCTTGCGACCTCCCGCTCACTAATTATCCCTGTCATCCCTATAGAACCTATGCCTCAAGGTCAATGAACTATTATATAGACGCGTTATAATCGGTCTATTGTAACAAAAAATAAGCGCAGGCTACGCCATGACATTGTACCGAGGCAAAAGTTTGATTTGGCATCAAATTTTGATTATGCGGTTATTTCATACAGAAATAAGTAGCATATTCCATTATTTTCATAAGGCCTAGGCCTAGTACACTAAATAATTTTGCATAGGCCTACCTATAATTTATATTGTGAATCCACTTTTAGTTTGATTTCCATCATTGATGCTCTTAGGCTAATTTCCGGTTTGATGTGGATGTGTTGCTAAAAAAATAGAAGGTGCCTAAACAGCCTAACGTCTAATTTGACTATACAGTGGACATAGTAATTTACTCTAAACGAGTACATAGTGCAGTGACGACAGTCCCGTAGTCTTTTTGGAGTTAACTTTTTCGTACAGGTATGTCTTCAAGTGCGAAGTGCTGTTACGTTAGTTTAGGATTTTTTTTTATATTTGTGCAATAGCGCCATGTACAGACTGAGTAGAGCCTACTGTACGGACAGTAGGCTCTACTTGAAATAAAATTTGCTGCTAATTAATAAAGGATCACTTACATTTCTTTCTTTTAGTTTTTCTACAGGCTACAATCTAAATGTATACCAATATCTATTTACTCTTTTTTTACTATCAGCATATTTACTTTGAAATCGAGCGACACATTGGGTTTTCGAGTTTTTCTCCATCAGTTGGAGCACCGCGATTCTAAAGACGCATGAAAAAGTTTAAGTTACACAATCATTTATTATTATTTTTTCTTTCATCTTTATTACAGTACTTCAAGACAAGACAATGCAGAAATACAGGAATCAATCGGCATAGACATGAAGTAATAAGGGCAGCTAGAGGAAACGCATTCCCTGCGACCGTCACTGACAAAGCTGTGCGGCTTGTGCCAATGCCAGTATTACTGTTCCTATTATGGCACAATTTAAACGGCAATACATCAGATTTCACAAATAACACAAAAATAATAAATGTAACTTAAATACTATATAGGCTAGCAAGCAGAAATATAGCATCAAAAGTAACGCACGAAAAAGGAAAGAATAAATAAGCAAGTCATGTTCCATTAAGCTTAACATTAAGAAAACATTAAATTTAGTTCCTCGACGCTAGCATTTGCACTGAAAAATCAGCATTGATAGCCGGATAGAGCACAAACCGGAGAAGAACTAACAATTGTCGCTCACCCTAATTCTTGGGTCATTTAGGCTAAAATGGTAATATGCTGCAATATTTAATTATCACTTATTTCACTTATTTTACAGTTCTATTTTTTATTAAGCTAAATCTTGTATTTAATTAACAAATGCCTATAAGTATTTAACTTTGAACGTTTCTGCTGCAGACACCGACGATGATATCCGACCTGATCTTGTTCGGGACGCTGTTGGTGAACGCCGCCGCCGTCCTTAACGTGAACCTGAAGCGGAAGGAGGGGTCGGACGGGTTCGTCGTCTCCGAGCCGACAGCCGCGGACAAGCTGCGCGACTTTTTGCGCAGCCTTCAAGTCTTTAGGATCTTCATCGCGCTCTGGAACATCGGCGTGCTCTTTCTCATGCTCGTCTTCTTCGGACAATAGACGGCGCCACGGTGGTTGGATGGTTTTTGCGTCGACACCTTTGGACGCTGGAACGTTTTGCATTGATCGGATGGTTATCGTGCTGACACTTTCCTTGTACTCTGGATCATTTAGCGGCTAGATACTTTGTACAAACGCCTTATTTCCATCGAAGTGGAAACACTTTATTTCCATAGGCTGTGGAAGGACGCCTTATTTTCATCGAAGGATGGTGGGACTGTTTCTGTAAACATTTTGTATCATACATTGAGAGCGTTGGCATTCACCATATTATGTTCGTCAGAAAACTTTTACTGGTATAGGATTTTTTGGGGCCCTTAGACGGATAAAGGAACGACACTGCTTCACGAAGCCGGGAGAGTGAGAAGGTTGCATCAGCTGTGAATTATTTACTTTTGCACTTTTGGAACACTTGGATGATACAAATTTAAACAGTGGATTCAAACACTCATCAAATCTCGGACGTCATTTATTTAGTTTTGCAGATGAATTTTTTGCACGTATACTACGTGCTATACTGTAAAACGTGACATTTTCTCGTGCATGTAATTTTGGCGAAATTCACGAAATGATCAATCTCGCAAAAATTACATGCGCTAAAATAAAACTGCAGTGCTGTTTTTAAAGGCCGGGACTCAAAAACACGATAATTACGTGCAGTAAAATATATGAGAGGCAAAATTAAAAATGCAGCAAATATTTCATGTTTTACAGGAGGCCTATGCCACATATGGATTGTGTATGCCTCATACGATTTTGCTAAATAAATATTGTATGCCACGACGATTTTCAGCGATATCGGGTACAGCTAATGGTTGAATTGGATTAGAATTTGCTTCTCTGACTGAAGATTGACATTTAAATACTGAAACTGCACACGTAACGTCTCGTATTCATGCGCGTATAATATTTATTGCGGTTGTTGCGTAGTTTGTGCTAGATTACATTATATAACGATCTAAATTATGCATTAACTATGGGTCTGCTTGTAGAACAGTATTTTGGCGTTTCTTCGGATCATACGTTAGCATGGAGAAAATTGAATTCGCGTGCTATTGCCAGCGTTGAGGTTCTCGAGGAGCATCTCGCGCGTCTCCAACACAGGTTGCCCTGTGAAATTTAGCCATGCTAATGCGTGGTCCGAAGGATCGCCATTATATCTATTAAACAGTAGGCTACTTGAAAGCCCGTCAGTTTTTTTTTTAGTGAGAGGCATTTACGTGTGGTCTTGAAATTCTTATTGCTTTGATTACATTCATAATAGCCTATTAACTATATCGCTACTTGTTTAACTAAACATTACACATTATGCTAACGATTTGTGTTTTGCGTGTTATGTTCTTGGGGTGAAAAGTGTAAAGATCTTCTTGTTATAATTAGATTTTGATCAGCTGAAGTTATTGTGTTGTAGCAGAGCGTTGTTCCAAATAAACTGTAAAATCTTAGAATGGGTATTTGAATGTAAATTGCAGAGCGTTGAAAATCTTAGAATGGGTATTTGATGTGATTTATTTTGTGATTCACAAAGTTGTCATGAAGATTCAACAATTCATGTAGCAGTCTTTATTCAGTCTTTATTTTTTGCATGAATCAAAGTTATTTAATACTAAATTTCACAAAATTACATATACGAGTACATTATACATACATTGACAAATTAAACAAATTACATGTTCATTCAGTAACATTGCAAGAGCCCTTATTTTCATAGAATGGAGATTTGACCTCATTAGAACTATTGATTTATTAATTGTCCAAATAAAATTCTATTTTAAGCAACACGTGACAGTTACTAACGACAGCTTCCAAATTAGCCGAGATTGTACAAAGCTGTAGAACATGAATTCACAACCAGTATCATTCAAAAAGTAAAAAAATGGCAAAATAATGTAGAACTTGTCATCAGTTGCACTCATGAGAAAATAAGTGCTGTCCACATTGTCCAGGCCACACATCTTTGCAGCATTACGCATGTAATCAAGGTGCCAAATTGAATTAAATCATTACCAATCATTGATTTCATGTTCAATCCGTTCATTCGTTAACGACATAATATAAAGCAATAAATTTGGACAGTATACTGTACGATTTGTAGAACGTAGCATAAAATAAGTGTCCGGATAAAGAAATAAGTCTTAGCAATAAATTTAGACTACCGTAAAACATGAAATTTTCGCGTGCATGTTATTTTGGCGCATTTCGCGAATCGGTCAAGCTCGGAAAATTACGCGCAGCGAAAATAAAGCTGCGGAAGGAAGTTATTCTTAGCTTCTGCAGCAGGGCAGTAACAGAAAACGAATAATACGTGCAACAAAATTTTTGAGAGGCAAAAGCGCCAAATATCATGCAGCAAAAATTTCATGTTTTACAGTATAGCCTATTATCAGTAGAAAGTAGCGTGAAATGTTACAACCAAAAAATCATCCAAGATAGTTTCATCAGTGATAGCAATGATTCATGAAAATAACCACGCGCATCTGAGCACTGGGCAAGAATTAAACAGTAGGCACTGCTATTTTACGTAGAGAAAAATGCTTATTCAAACGTACGTGTAGGCCTAGGTCATTTACTGGCAGTAGTTTTAAAAGAGTAATAAAATACGAGCGGCCGAGTTGTGCAATAGGAATGATGCTGCCAATAAATTATTACATCAGCTACAGGTCTTCGCTATTGAAGCTCAACGTATGAAATCATGCACAGTAATCAGTTTTAAACGTCAGTAGCATCTATTTATATCAAATATGATTGCGTGCAACACTAACTCCGGAATTACATATCTGCCAGATAATTATCGAACAAGGCTGACGTCAGAAGGCCTGCCGGAAGCATAAGGTGACACGAATACAACAGGAAATAAAAAAAATACGTCCAAGTGACTGTCCGCTACAGTACTAAGCGATGTCATTAACTTTTGGTGTTCGTATTAATTGTACAACCCAAACAACCCTTAGTAACTGACAGTACGATATTGCTGCAACGTTCACGTAAATGAGATCTCATACTCAAATACCACAATTCCAACATAATTACTGTACAATCCCATATGCCTTACCCCCAGCATTGAGTCCAAGTGAAATGAGACCTACAATATATAAATTTGTGTACAATGTGAGAACACTTGAATAATTTAAAAGAAAATGATAATTATACAAAAATCCGACAAACGCTTAGGCCTAGTTGTTCAATAGAGAGTTATTTGAATGATCCAGGAATATTTGAATAACTCTCCAATAATGACGAGTTATTTGAATCTAATCCGGATCTAATTTGCACAATCTGATTGGATCGTGACGCCATTTTTGTTCTGTGACTATTTAAAACAAAATAACTCTCGATTGAACAACTGGGCCTTAGCATTGATCAGGTCAGAGTTTGGCTGACTACAAAACTGGCATATTAATGCAATTTAACTAAACTCTGACAAAAAATACAATCACACTGCTCAAACACCAAATATACATATGGCGAGGATGTCAATAGGCTTTGTACAGATTCACAGCACCTTCTCTACACACCACACTTTGGTTCAAAAACCCAACGACCAACGTTCCCTCTAAGCCAAACAGTCAGTGAGCGGGCTAAAAAAGTTAAGTGCGCACTTTTATAAATCTTCAGCAGCTTTTCTGCACTTTTGATCTTTTTCTCATGATTTTATTCATGTGATATTTATAAGAAAAGCATGAATTCTTCTTGAATATTAACGTAAGTTTGACAATTCTACTGTGATAACGTTACGAAACATGGAAAAACACTGACAGAAATGTATGATTTGAAAAATCACCATTTACTTCATCTGAAATATGTTACAATTTATTAGACGATGGCTCAAATTTTAGTGCGCAGCGTTCAATTTTTTGTGCGCGGCGTCTCTGGATCTGTGCGCGACAGCGCACGCGCGCAGCCTAGAGGGAACATTGCCGATGACGTCTTTCGATGTCAAAGCGGACCATGAGCTCAATATTTTTGTTATTTATGTTATGTTTTTTTTATGTTACTGCAAAACATTAAATTTTTGCTGCATGTTATCTTGGCGGCATGGCCTCTAAAGAATTTAGCTACACTTTATTTTCTAGTTTCTCGAGGACTGCCCACTACAAAAATATATGCTTATGCAGCGTTATTTTCGTGCATGTAATTTTCGCGAGTCTTGTCGATTTGCGAAATTCGTTAAAAATCACATGCAGGCGAAAATTTCAAGCGTTATAGTATATTCTTTTTATTATAACTAATGCAAAATACATAATGAGGGGATAGCATGAATGTGTTTTGAGAAGAGAACAAGAACGTGAGAAAAGCAGGACCAATCAGGTTGCACGAATCATAACGAGTTCAAGATTGGAAATTCACAGTTTGTAAGTGCCGATTGGTCAGTGGCCAAATTAAGATCTGAAACTCAAGACAAGTTCATGCAATCCACAAGAGCTCCTAATTCATGCACAAGTCTTAGTAATATTCTGAATACAATCGCATAACAATTTATACACAGTTTAATTTATAATTTAATTATACACAATCACGTTTAGAAAAATGAAAATAATCAACCAAAATGTGAAGCGACATTTTCAGAAACCTGTCCATCATGGAAAAGAGATAGGTTGAATTTCCTAATGTTTTTATAACTTATCCAGAAAAATTTGACGCTTTGTTTGCCAGTCGTAAAATAAACAAAGCTCGGAAATAATTTTATGCAAATACTATCGAACCAAGCAAAGAGTTGAAGCGGACGCAAACTATTTTAAAAGGTTTAATATCTAACTTCAACTTGAATCTCACAATAGCCTAAATGCTAATAAAATTCTCCTTCATTCAGTGCAGTAAGCAACTATTTTGCCACACAGTCAAGACATAATAGTCCTCAAGTTCACCAGTCATAGTATCCTTAGGCCAAGTTTTTCCAACACGGATTTAACGGTGATTCAGGATTTAGCCTATGCAAAAAGTTGGGTTAAATCCTGAAATACCATTAAATCCGTGTTGGAAAAACCCAGCCTTAGTCTGTCCATGTAATACGTCAGAATATAAGCGAATCACAACTTCACAAGAAACCAAATACGCAACATTCAGTGATAGTAAATTCATGCAAAAATGATATAGATTAATGGCCATACTTTTGAGATACCTTCTGAGGATAACACGGAAATTTCAGATGAGAAAATTAACAACATATAGAATCGGACTTGAGAATATACAGAACCGGTCAACCATTGTTTTCTTTTTTTTAATCAGGTTAAATTAGACAAAGAAATAATGATTGATTTGATTCATGGTGGATGATGAGGCAAGTAAACAGCACACATAAAATAAACATGCAAATAAATGCATTCCAATAAGATTTAAAAAAATTAAATAACAAAAAACGACGCTACTCTTATTTGCCTTGTGTTTATAGTACCGTAGATACAACTTTAAGAATCTACAAAAAACAAAATAAAATATTGAAAACTCTGTTAGTAAAATAGCTAGTAACTTGCTCGAGATAACTAAGCGGCAACTTACAGTAATACCATTAATATTACCATAACACAATTCTTCGTTATTGCATGGAATGATCAAACAAAGAAACACTTGCAAAAGCCAAGATCAACACACAAACTTGTAATAATTAAAATTTGACTAAATAATTGAATTAATTAACGCTAGCTAAATTATGCTAGAAAACCTTGATGCTAGGCCATCACGTCCAATTTGCAGCGTACTCAATCAACTAGCTCACATACTTGCTAAAGAAGTAAAAGAAATGAACGTTATGATTTTCAGCAAGCCCTTAGTTTGATGAAATAACTTCCAAATTTTCAGTAGTCAATTTGCTATCAAGTTCCTGCAAAAAATTTTGCATTAAAAAAATTCATCAATGAATCAAAAACATTCAGTAATTCAGATTAAGCGAATAATCGAAACTTCAGAAACACGCAAAGAAGTTGAAGTACAAGCAATCTTAACTAATCGCAGCTAATTTATTTAAACCAACCAGGGGCCGCATTCAGGAAGCACTCTTATGACAATCTTAGTCCTAAGATAGTAGGTAGTTTGCATGCAAAAACTGTCGACCTATTCTTAACTACCGAATCAGCATGAATTAAGATTTTTTTGATCAGAATGGCTACAACGTCGTTCAAAAAATAAAAATCATAATATTTTTAATGAATAAATCAAAAAAGCACTGATACGGTCAAAAATATCAAAAAGCGGCACCGTACTCTGCACCGGATTGTTGCAATTGACCGGACTCAGTTAGTCGCATAAACTGCTAAATCTTCATTTTTCTTTTTTCTCCTCTCGATCTTTGATTGACCATAGTCCAATTATTCCGATAACGTTAACGAACCGTTGGCATTTAACGAACCGTTGGCATTTAACGAACCGTTGGCATTTAAGCCCGCGCCTCCAACACTCACTCGCAAGATGCCAAAGTCGCTTCCCGTACAAAAGAACACGATCACCGCCACGTCCAGCGCCAACAGCACCACCAGCGCGGCCATCAGGCCACGCCGTGCCCGGCTTGTCTGATTCAGACTGGCGATCCTCTCCGGCTCGTCGACCGGCTGCTTCGATTGAGCCGGATCGCCGGATGGCATGGTCGGATCGAGGCCGCAGAACCAGGAAAGGCCGCGTCGAAGGAAGGAAAGGACCGAGTGGGCGGCACTGCAGCTTGGATCGTCCGGCTGTACGGGCAGAATGGAACCTGGCAGACAGAAGGGGATTGACCACTTATCAAAGAAACCTATTATGTAATCCCTTCTGCTTTTATGTAATTAATACTATGTTAGACTCTCTTCAAAATAATGTGTAATAAATAGTCATCGTTTTTAACATCTTTTCAAATCCATTACTGCTAAGCCTGTACGCCATATCCCTGTCAACACAGGTTAGACGTCTACATTTGAGCTGGATTATTACAACCGGATGCCCTTCCTGTCGCCAACAAGCATACTAAAATTTTCCTGGACGATGATTATCAGCTAGAGACACTTGTATGTTGAACAGCCTTGCTGAAGGGCCTGTACGCATAGCTTCGCATGGCTTCGCATGGCTTCATAATTCTATAGCATAAATGTCATTATATTATGTATGCTTTCTTCAACAATAAAAAAAATTAACAAAGCTTTATGTCATTTCTCTCACAATATTCAGCTAAATACCATAGCTTTTGACAAATTGATCTAGCCAATGTTAAGATATTTAATACATAAAAAAACTCAATGATATATTAAAATTATTTACAAAATGAACTCAAAACCTACATGTAGAAGTTAATTTTTTCTTCATGTATCACCTATTGAACATTACACTCCAATCTAAGTTTAGCTAAAATATTGTAAATTATCTAAATTCAGGATAAATGAATATAAATCTAATACAAAAAGAATATTCAAAGTCATACCAGTGCTCGGATGCTTTGAGTTGCCATTCTTCACGATCTCCGAGGCCCCTCTCCTCAAAAGCAGCGCATCGCCACTTCCCTCCTTCCCTTCCAACACAAACCGAGCCCGATCCTCACCCCCACATTTAAAATCAACGTTCTCCACCCATTTATTCTCATCGTGTTCCACTCTTACATCACGCAGCTGGATATCATCAAGACCGATCGTACCGTCCACCACTACAGCAGTCGGCAAATCATTGCCCATTAACGAATTATCAATCCTTGAATTCTTTGATCCGTGTCGCGTCCGACCGTTTTCATTCGACATCAGCGGATATCGAGTGCCGAGCAAAGTTTCCGCCTGAGATTCCAACATGGCCGCATGATTGCTAGCTACGGATGTCGCCGATTTAAGCGAAGCACCAGCTGGGTGACAGCCATTGGACTGCCGACTAACGACGCTGCCGTTAGTCGGATGACGACTGCGAATTTCCCCGTTATCGGAATTATTCCGACTGCGACTTGCCGCGAAATTGGTGCACCTGTTAGCAGCAGCTCCGTTGTTCAACGAAACGTGAAGATTGTTTGATACTATGCGATCGAGCGTGACTGGATTTTTGTCTTGTTTGGCGCTGATTTGCATCGTTGAGTCTTCACTATTCAAGGCAGCGCTCTCGTCAATGCGGACGTGATCGTCGAATCGCGTGAAGTACGTTGTACGAATGATCTGATCAACAAAATAAATCAATTATTAATAGAAAGAAGTACAATAATATTGCATAATCAGAATATTAGTGCTGATAATAACAACCAGTTTTATTATACATTCACTAAGGATTAGCCGCTACTAAGCAAGTTTTAAATATATTTTTCCAACTTTTATAGCAACAAAGTAGGCCTATCAAAAGCAATTTTGTAATTAGTACTGGATTTAAAGCCAAGGCACGTCATTGAAAATAAAACCAAGCAAAAAAAGTTGTGCATACGACCAAATTACGGACACATCGAACAGCATAAGCAACACGGTCTACTGAAGGAGAAAACTAGAAAAATACCAAGAAAATTAAATATAAAATACACACCACCTGTGGAGCACATCGCAATATGCAAATCAATACATCGCTGGCGATTGCTCTCAGACGATTTAATGGTCGTTTGATAGAACAAAACATGAGATTTCAAGTTGTACTTAAAACCGCGTACGGGATCATCATCAGCTTTGTCTATGATTGTGCCATCAAAATTCGTCACAAGCTTTTTTCTTTGCTTTTTTTGTAGCTTAGGACCGTGTGTAGCACAAAGACTATATACAGTCCAGTTCTGTGCAAGGGAGCCCGCACAGAACCGCTCCCCCTTCTTTAGTCGCCTTTCAAGACTCACCCGGGGAGCTCTGGGCTGCAAGCCAGTTCTCTGTTCCCCGGCCTGCAGGGGGTTCGTCATAAGCGAGAACAATCTAAGAGACTGCTACCTGGTCGTCAGAGGGCGGTTGGGTGCAGAGACTGACGACGACCATCGTGACAGCGGTGAGGACAAAGAGGAGCAGTGCAAAGTACATATAGTGCACGCGCGCGATGAACGCCGGTCGCGTGTCGGGCTGGCCACACCCGGGGTCGGCGTAGACAAAACTGAGCACCATGCGCACCACTCCGACCACCATCGACACCATCAGCGCCCAGAACGCACCCTGTGGCGCACGCAAACACGCAAGAGTCAGCAGAATTGCATGACTACATTTGGTACAATACTGTTAAAGAACATAACAAGGGTTCGAAGTGTGAACCGCACAAAGATTAAAGAAAATAATTTATTTTTCAAATTTTATTAAGTCAAAAATGGTGAATTAAAATTATGAATAAGATATTGATTAAATTTTCAACAAACTCGCAAAATTTGGATTACCAGCATGATCTTTACTTGATTACAAAAACAGCTTTTACCGCAGCTGTGTGTGTATGTGTGGTGCGGCATGTTTGTGTGTGGTGCAGGGTGTTTGTGTGAACAACTCTGGTCTAGTCGTTCTGGCCTTTTACCTGTTCGTTGCCTCGCTTCCACAGAACGGCCAGGAGGTAAACGCAGGCAATGGGGGGCGAGAGGTAGGCCGCGATGGCTTGTATGTAGATGTAGAGCTGCGCGCCCTGCATGCCTTGTATGACTGGGATCCATAAGATCCCGACCACCACCATCACACACACAAACACCCTGCACCACACACAAACACCCTGCACCACACACACCAGCATCTTGTACCACACATACACACCTCAGGAAGTATTCATTTGTCTCAGCAATGCTTTTGCCTCAGCAAATGGTAATTTAAATGTTCACGATACAATGTAAAAATCTCAACATAACGACTCAAAGACACCAATGAATCAAGCAACAACGTTAGCTAGAACGCAAGAAAAACCTTGGAACAAACTCAACAAAACGTCAGCAAAAATGACCAAAATTTGCATTTACGGAAACATATAAAAAATAACGGAACCTTAAGTTTGCTTACAAAGATCAAGGCAGAGAGAAAGAATACCTGCCGACGATCATGAGTTCGCGCGTGCGCGCCGCGCGGCGCACGTATCGATAGATGTCCATGGTGAACAGCGTGCTCGCGCTGTTGAAGATGGACGTGAGGTCACTCATCAGCGCGGCCAGCATGACCGACAACATCACGCCCTTAAGGCCTGATAAATATCACACGCCCTTTATTGTTGCATCACGCCCTTTAGGCTTTAGGTACATAGCACACGCCTTTTATTATTGCATCACAGACAGCATCGCGTCCTTTGGGCCTGAAGCACACAAAGCAGCACGCCCTTTATTGTTGCATCACGCTCTTTATTATTGCACCACGCCCTTCCGGCCTGTAGCGGAGCACCACACCCTTTATTATTGTATAACGCTCTTCAAGCCTAAAACTGCGCATCTCGCCCATTACTATTGCTTCATGCCCCTTGATATTGCATCACGCCCTTCAGGTCTCAACTTCATGAAAATCATGCCCTTGATTATTGCATCACGACCTCCAGATCTGCAGCACAGCATCGTTCCCTTTATTACTGCTGCAGGCCTCTGCATCACGCCTCTTATTGTATTACTACCTTTGGACCAAACACCACATCTCGCCCTTTATCAAGCATTTTGCTCTTCAGACCTGAAACAGTCTTTTTAGCACTTTAAAAAAAATGCCTTTCAGACCAGAAAGAGGATCATGGTTTCAAAACATGCACAAAGCACCACACCTTTCAAACTGGGCACTATAAACATCAAGCTCTATATTGTGATAACAGCGTCAAACACATTATACGTTGAAACTTAGCATCAAGTAGGCAAATCCATCACGCCGTAGACGCGTAGATACACGCATCTAATGTTTAACATTTTTATGGCGGATTTTTCTGTAAACTAAATACCCGTAGGCATGATCTCAAGGACGAGCTTGGGATAGGCGATGTTGCTGCAGCCCATGCGGTTCCCACACACCTCCCAGCACACGTCAGGGTCGGAGCACGCGACCTCGTCTGTCGACAAACGAACACACAAACACGGTGACAACCCGTTTATCAGCCACGCTACATGGTCTTTGACAGTTGGCATCCGTAACACTGACAAACGTTATTTTGCAATAAGATAACTAGTGTTAACTAAAAAACTAACCTCCTTTCGATCGTGTAATCCGTCGATGTCCATGTTTTCACACGGGTTGACACATTTTCGCCCGCTCCGATCAGGACTGCTGGAGCTGGGTTTTTACGGCCAGATGCCCTTCCCGACGCCAACCAAATAAATAACTATCTGGCACGGGCTTAGCAGCTAGCAACACTTGTGTGTTTAACAGCCTTGCTGAAGGGGCTGTAACGCATGGTTTCATAGTTGCCGGCGCGGGGACTCAAACCCTGATCCTCTGGACTCAAAGTCAGACGCCTTAACCACTACATCACAGCGCCTCGCTTCAATGAGATAACTATTGTTGTCAATAAAAAAGATTTTCTGTAAAGAGATAAATAACCAGAGATATCACAACTTCTAGGACCTCTGCCAGTGAAAAGCCCCAGTGTTACGATTCTATCATCGCACATTAATTTCATTAATTTCATTAATTTTAATCTCGGTCTTATTATTCTTTTTTATTACTAACTACAGCAATGAAAATTGGCATCAACATTATTTTCATCTTCTTCTTAAGTCTATTCCGGCTTGGGTCAGGTCACTAGCCAGACCTTGACGGAGCATAAACTGAACATTGTAATGCGACTTATCTTCACTTTCTACTTCATCACTTTACTACTTTTCCACTGTGCCACTGTCCACTTTAAAAACTTTTCAACTTGACCCCAACGTCTACTGACCGGTGAAGAGGACCCTGCTGATCATGCCGGGTATGACGAGGAGGAAGACCGGGAGAAGTTTGAGATATCCGGCGAAGAGCGTGCCGCCCTGGGCGTGGGAAAGATTCTTGGAAGCGAGCGTCCGTTGTACCATCATCTGCGTACAAATTTGGAGTAAAAATCTCATTTAAAAATTAATTCTCAATCTACTATACAGGTCTAGCATTTAATATTCATGTCAATGCACTAAAACTCTATAGATGATGCCCGGATGATAGATATGATAATTTCTACATAAAATGGCTCGCTTTAATATTTGACATGCTTAACAAAAAAAAAAAAATTCCTAATTGTCCCATATTTTAATAGACTCGTGTTAAACTACCAAACGGTCAAATTTAAGAATGGTACAAAATATATAACTTACAATGGTACAACATTCCTATTGGCTATCAGCTATGCTATAGCCAGGCGCTCAGAAATTTCTATTTTGCATATGAACTCATGGGCATATTTCAAAATCCAGAATCAAATAGAACAATTAGAGAAGAGCTAACCTGGTCAGCGCACCAGTACCAGATGGAGCTCGGCGTCTGGCCGAGCAGAAAACCGGGCCAGGGCAGGTCAGAGTCCACGGGGTCACGCAGCATCGTCCACGAATCAGAGCGCGGATTGCCGCACGTGTCGTTTGGATTGGCCCGGGATGTGTTGGATATAGCCGTCATGTAGAGGCGATGAAGTTCGCTGTAGCCACCAACACGTATCAAACCTGGAGCGCACCAAGCAATAATGCGCCAGCATGTGACAGTTAGCGTGTATTTAACCACATGTAATGTGCGAATATGTGATAATAGTCATTAATTATTATTACTATTAGGTGACGTCATAAATGTGTTTAATTAACACCACATATCACAGAAAGAGCCAATAGCAACAACGTGAGAATATGTGATAAATAAGCAACTAACTAATTCAGTATCAAACTCAAAGGCAACGCAAAGCAATGAGCAGATGAATCTATGTAAAATCTATAACTTAACATCCAAACAATGACACACTATATGTATTATAGTGACTGTACAATGTACATCAATGGACTATGTTAAAGCCTGCTCCCTCCGATTTGTATGAAACCTCAACAAATCAAGACTCAACAATTATTGCACACTTATCAATCTGTACTCAATACATACTAAGGACCATGAGGACAGTGGCTCCGATGACCATCACCCCGGCCTGCAGGGTGTCTGTGTATATGACAGCCGTTAAACCACCTGGGCAGCGCAATAATAGAAAAACTGCTACAATGCATCAACAGCATCATTCAATGTACCAAGCAATATTACTCAATATCACAAACCACATGGCCAGTGCAACAGCCAAGCCACGCATAGCAGCGTTGTTTAACTAACAATCAATTAAGACGTCTTGAAAGAAAACTAAAAATAAATACTGGTACGTCATATTTTTATACCTTCATCTCCCAACCTAACTTAAACAAAGGGTGCGTTTTAGCTTGATCAACTTCATGAGAATTAATGCTGACTGATAAACTAATTAGCTATGGCAATTAAGCTAGAGGATCAAGACGTAAGGCTGCGACAGATAGGATTATGTGAAGAGCGGATGGAGTCCATGGCTGCAAATGGCCTACCCCTACGTAAGCGGGGAATGCGGCCACAAAATGCAAGAGCGTGTGCGCGTTATTATCAGCCAAATGTCATCTATTGCTTAGGTTTCCCTATTGCTCACGTTTTCTTAGTGCTCATGTTTCGTCCAATGTAAGTATATTACTTCATGCAATATTCGCTCCCTTCAGATAAATAATTGAGAGAACATCGCATTGCAAAAGGAATTAGACCACTGGTCTAAATAACCAGTGCTATCAGCCCGCTATTAACTGGTAGTTATTAGCAGACGTCCAAGGGCAAACTAGCGTTTATTTAATTAAGCCATATGTAAAACAAATACTACTTCGGCTACGCTAAATAGCGTATTTCAGAGTTGCACAAATGAAGCGGACCCGTGACGGTCGTGATAGCAGTGGCGGCAAGAAGAAGAAGAACGGACACGTAGAGATTCCACTGTAGGGCCTGCTGGATGAACAGCGCGCCGGAGTAGAGATTCACCTGAATTGCAAAAGTAACCATCCACACGCATCAGTCGGCATCGCGCCACTCTTTAACCATTTTAATTTTTAATTTCTTTTCTTTCGTTTGCAAATAGGCTGACAAACCGCAGCCCAGAACAAGCGCAAATGTCATACAGTAACGGATAAACATCGAAGCCAATATGTAAATTTGATTTTTTTTGCGTTTATAGGTTTGTTTCACGTAACGATGTCAATACAGTACACATCGCGCAAAACTCGCGCTCTTATGTTGCGACTAGGCAGTGATTCTACAACAAACAAATCATCACGCTTGGTATTTATTGCATACGCAGACATTCGAAAGCCAAGCTTCGCTTAACAAACACGCACGCATTGTACAGGCAAGTTCCCGAACTAAACATACGCAGTTTGCGTTAAATGTAGGCGACTAGACGGTATAACCGACGATCTTCGAGCGCGGAACGGTATTAAAATCCGTTATCATTGCAACACATCGAGTCGCAAACTGAATAGTGAAGGCCCAGCCTCAGAAACCAAGACGCAAAATGTAGACAAGTATAATATTTCATATTTTTCAAACAAAAATCGATAAATGCCTCATCCGTAATTAAAACAAACACAAAAAAGGATAAAATCAAAATGCAAAATCCATAAATATCTACGCACAGACACTTTGGTGATGATGTAGAGGCCGACGGAGAGTGAAGCGAGATAGATCCTTATGCGTTTGCCTCCAAATCGCTTCTGCATGTACTCCGGCAGTGTGCACACCTTTTTTAACAGAACAAAGCGTCCTAGATATATTCGTTTTAACAAATGACAATTTACTCTTTGTTGCCCTGTGACACACTTTCTTTTGGTAGTTGATTACCCCTGCAAGCTGCAGAACAAAGAATTGGCTTGCAGCCCAGAGCGAGTCGTAAAAGGCAACTGAATACAGAGGAGCGGTTCAGTGCGTGGCCCTCCGCAGAGAACCGGACTGTAATAGCCTTCGTTACTACACACGGTCCTTAAACTCCCAAAACCACCACAACGATAATTTATTTATTGACCTGCATGTCATCAAGTTCCCTATAATAATTTAAAATAAAGTTTGAAAAATAAATGCACTTCAATAGTCATTGAAATCGCAGAGTTGTATATTAACATCAGTGATACAATATACAAAGCACTCGATTAATAAAATATCAATTTAAATAATTAATCAACACACAATGATGACTGTGAGTCACAGCTATAAATGCATTTCAAGAATCAACTGAGATAAATAGTTCTATCCAAAACTCATTTTTGACATAAACATTCACAGACATCAATCCTACAGACTTTAAACCAATCCATATACAAAACAACCCTTAGAATATAAAACAATGGACGCGTTAAAATGAAGAACTGATAGTGCTCACTCCACTGGCGATGTAGACGGGCAGAAAAACCCAGCCGAGTAATTGCAACAGGAACGCAGCCTGACACAAGAGAGAAAACAGACTTTCACACTAACTACATCTTGTTCTACATGTAGCTTCTTCAACTCAAGCCAGATACATTTATCCACCCCTTGCAGGCTGGGGGAACAAAGAATTGACTTATAGCCCAGAGCTCCCCCGGCGAGTCATATAAGGAGACGAAAGATGGGGAAGCGGTTCTGTGCAAGCTCTCCTGCACAGAACCGGACTGTCTTTATGCTACACACGATCCCTAAACTAACAAAAATAAATAAAAAATCTTGTTTCAAAAGGAAACAAGAACCTTGTTACAACACCTGTCTAGTAGGCTTAAGCCTATCACTCTTGATTTGTGTTTTGTCTTCATACGTACACTGGGTTTTCCATCAAGTGTTAACATTTAATACGAGGTCATGACGTCATCTGACCCAATTAGCTCACTAAAAGCTTAATCTAGGATTTATTTAGCGTCACGTCATTGGTTGCCGAGATTTAAATCTCGGATTTAAAAAATTTTAATTAAAAAACCGTTTAAAAAATATCTTAGACACACCACTTAAAAGAATTGCTTACGTAGTTCAAATGGCAGTACAATGATAAAATTTACTATTCACTCTTACTATAATGAACTCTGCTGCTTGGTTAGAAGCCTTTAATACATAAAAAATTGTTTCCTACGTTGAGTTCAAAGGCTCCGACGCCAATGCCAGCCGCCGCGCCTGAGCCAGCCAGGCCTATGAAGTGTTCACTGCCGATGTTACTAGCAAACAGTGAGGCTCCAACCTACACAGTTAGGACTGGTTTTTCCAACACGGATCAAATGGTGGTTCAGGATTTAGCCTATGCAAAAAGATGGGTTAAATCCTAAACCACTATTAAATCCGTGTTGGAGAAACCAGCCCTTAATATCAGTAAGTAGATTCATGGAACCTACACAAGGTTCAACTACCGGATAGTAGGCTACTGCTGGGTTGCCTAGTTAATACTCAATAGTACATAACATGGCACAACAATGAAATTAAATAGCCAATAGCTAGAAAGGTACAACTCTATAGTTCTAAGCTAAAGCAGCCTAACTTCAGAATGACTTCAAAAAAGTTCAACTTAAATAGCTGCAAATATGATGCTAATGCAGCGACTAATACCAAGCGTGCTATTTTTGCGTCCGATATCATCAACTACCGGTACTATCAAAAGTAACCCACCAAATTACCTGGCAAATTTTTTATAGCGCAACATTACTGACATCACAAACGACTTAGATAAACCCAATAAGCGGCCAAATGCTTCTAATACGCTAACAGCCTACCGGAAGCCAGGTCATGAATCGACCAGCGAGAAAATATCCATTCACAGTGCTGCGATTGCTTCGACACATCGCCTGTATAAAGACAATCATAACAAGCATCATATTCATTTGAAACAGAATTCTAAGTGACATGTTTAGTTCTATGTTTCTTAACCATTTTAAATTGAATTAGGCTCAATCATCAATCACAAAAAAAAATTTCACAGATTAAGCTATGAAATTACAAATAATCAACAGAAACACGAAACGAAGCTATTGTCAAGATCGGCTGATTCCCGATGACGTCTTTCGACGCCAGAACGACTATAAGCTCAATATTAATATTAAGATCAGTTGGTAGGGGCGAATGCGTGGTTAGGATACAAAACGCGTTGTCGCGTTGAATAATAAATAATAAATAATTAATGAATGAATTAATAATTAATTCATAATTAACTAATTCATAATTAATGATTTAATGACAATTATTAATACATAATTAATTAATTAATGACAATTATTAATTAGTAATAATAGCCGGCGCACTTACGTATATACCGGCGGCTATCACCGCAGCGAAGTACAACGCGATCGCTACAAAGTCCCACGCCCCCAACTTAGCGTCGGTCATGATCAATATTGGTGGCGCTATCTACAAACAATCGGAGGGTGCCAAATTATACTGGGAGTTAAATTTTGCCTAAATTAGGGCGATGAGGATCCCTAACAACTCTCGTGCTGCCAACGTAAACAGAAACACGCGAGTGAATAGTCTGCGTCACTGTGCGTTTAATTAATTAATTCGATAATCTGTGTAATTGCTGTACATTTCAATAATAATACGCACAAAATTAGAATAAATAATGTACTCTCACCATCTTCATTATATCTCAATGATATCGGCAACAAGAAATTGATGTATACATTTATTTCGTGTTGCCGACATATAAAATGTATATATATACACACAAATAATATATACATATATTTTTGCCAATATTTTGTCTCTAGAGCTAGCTAAATATGAGCTTGCCATGCTCCACGCCCTGCTACGATTTGATATAAATATACGTTTTTAATAAATTATTGGATTAGGCTTACGCCGTGAACTTGACCTTGTGCATTTCAGTATAAACAACGAAAGAATTAAATTGTGATTGGTTGTAATATGTTTGACACTAGATTCATATAATGTAAATAAAAAAAATGGCGGCGCCCATGGCATTTAATTTATGGCTGTTTCAATCTGAACTATCCGTACTCTTAATTGTAGTTATTTGCATGAATATTTCACGAATAAACGGATACACGGCGTTAGGCAAGTGTCCTGACATCTGTCTGATTATGTATATTTCATTATCAATGGTCAATAATACGCTGATAACTGTAATCCCTTTGAACAGTAGCCTATTGAACAAACGTTTTGACAATTTTCACATAAAAACAATTCCTAAACAACACAGCAGGGCTGCACATAGATTACAATTATGATACGTGATGGTATGCAGTAAAATAACGTTTAAACGGGGGGCGTGTAGAGTTGGCAAGCGCTTGTGCCCAGCGAAACGCGAAAATGCAATCTGCGCGATTGAGCTTCGTACAAGCCACCCCCACCTCACGCAGATTGTATTTTGAAGTTCGCTGAGCCCTCTCAAGCCTTTCCGACTTTACACGCCTCTGATTGGTACGTTGATGGTGTTTAACTATAAGGCCTTCTCATTATGTTTAGATTGCGTGGAGCTTCAAGATTCATTGTTACGAGTAATTAATGACCAAATAAACGATAATACAATTGCTTGTTTCAGTCGATGCATCGCCGCCAGAACGGTGCATTGGGAGATACTGCGGCAGAATGATTAAGGACGATGGCAACTTCAGCGAGTGTGGAGTAAGTTAGTAATTTTTTATAAAATAAAAGTGTATTGTAACGATTGATAAAAGAGCATTAAAGGGGATGAGTATTACATTGTGATCGCTTTTGTGATTACTGTTGAAACCACAGAATGTGCCAAAAAACTGAATATGCAGTAAGCCCTTCAATTTGTAATGTCCATTATTTCTTACCATATGAATATTTAGATCATTGGATGCAGCAATCATTGTAATAAATAATTATTATTTTCGGACAATTTTTTGGAGCGCCATAACACGACAGAAGTCATCGCAAGGGCGCTGCAGACAACCAATATTACAACAGTCAGAAAAATTTCACTTCAACAATACTCATACACATGAAAGAAACCCATATCCCACCAAAGAACAACAGTTTCAATGAGAATCTGCTATCCAGCCAAACTAATTACAAATATGATCTGGTAGAGAGTTCAGTTTTGAGTCTCTCCGTGAATAGGGCCAGGGAGGGGGCTGTCTTGACGTGTAGCGGCAGACTGTTCCAGGCCTGCAGAGCTGCCACAGAGAAACCACAATCGCCAAACTTGAGCATTATCAGTAGTCATGTCTCTGTTTTGCGCAGCCATGTGAGCGTGGTTATGTTGTCAACACGCACGGTGTGTGTGAGCCGTGCACTGGTGCGCCGACGTTCTACGACTGGCTCTATCTCTCCTTTCTACCCATCACAGCGTTTGGACTCCACGTCTTCTTTATCGAACTCACCAACAGGAAGAAAACGTGTGTTTTTTGACTTGTATGTTGCGCTAGGAGCAAAATTGCGTTAGGGGTTTATAGTTTTATTGATGCAATGCATAGCTGAAGTCTATAACAAAATTGTTGTAGGGGCAATGTAAATAGATGCAATGCATAACTAAAGTATGTAACGACACTATTGTAAGGGCCCATATGGAATGATTGCATGACTGTTCAAAGAATATAACAAAATTTATAGAAGGGCCTCTCTGATGCAATGCACAACTAAAGCACAGTATAGCTATCCATTCTGTTTCAGAATGATAAATAATAAATCTGTTTCAGAGGTCGGCTGATCATCCTCCATCTCTCAGCTCTGGCTGAGACCGCACTCGCGTCCCTGCTCGCTGTGCTGGTGATGAGGCCGCGGGGGTCCCTCAGTCTCACGTCCTGCCCCGTGCAGCGTCTCTCGGACTGGTACTCGCTCTTCTATAACCCAACCAAGGACTACGTAGTGACCATCTTCTGCACACAAGAGATCATCCATCCGCTGTGAGAGAATTTTGTGTGTGCAGAATTGTGGCAATCTTTGTACTAATTTCTTTTTTTATTGCGCTTTATTTTGGTGCTCAGTCTTGCCAGTCTGCTCTTGTTTTGATCTGACTGATTCACTGTTACGTGTTATCGACAATCACTAAGAACTGCTTGAACAAAAATATAACTGCTCGTAATTTTGATGCAGGACAAATATTTGTTCTGCATCAAAATCAAATGTATGAGTATTTTGTCACTCAATTTTGTTCATACATTGCCTTATATTTATCGACTTTTAAAGTATAGCATTGTTTGTATGACCGTGCACTGAGGCAAATTACCTTTACGTTTATGTGTTCAGCTACACGCTCGGCTTTGGCTTCATTCTGTTTGCGGACGCGCTCGTACTGCTACTGCGACTGCCTCTGTCGGTGAACGTTGCGCATGGTCGCGGTCGTCTGTCGATCTACGCCGCCCTCTGGTGCTTCCCCATGCTCGCCGGACTACACGCCGCTCTCGCAGGCTTTGTCTGTCAGTAGTAGTTCTTAGTACTTGATAGCAGTCAATCGTTGTGCTAGCTAGATGTACATAGTCAACATCTATAAAATCTAAAGTGCTATTCATTGCTCCCCTATGACGTCATTGAACACCAAAACAGACTTTAAACTTCTCACTATTATTATTATTCAGTGGAAGTTTATGAGCATTTTGTCATGTCTTGAGTTGATTTGTTTTTCATATGGCTGTTGCTATTTTATAATTTGCTTTTAATCATCAGAGCTGTTTTGCAGGATTTTGACAGTACCGGTTTAACAATGTATCCAGAATAATGTAAACATGATGATCAAATGTAGACATGATTTCCCCTCTTATTTCATAGTATTCTTATTTAAAGTAGTCCTTTGAATAAATTTATTTACCAGTAGATTAAAAGCTGATTGGTATAATAATGGCTTTCAAAAAATCTTTTTGTCATCGTTGACAAAGTGATGTTAACGCTAATTGTTTTGTGTGTGCGTGGTTTCAGATTATTCGTTTGCGTACATCGTTCTTGTCGTGTCCGTCGTCATGATAGCCGTTCACTTTTCGCGCTTTCGACATCAGGTTTATATTTGTTCGCTTTATTTAAATTGAGTATTGTTTAAGAACTGTCATCATTTGAAATTTATTATTTAGGACAAATTTTGCTAATTTTACCTGCCAGTAACGATGTCAGTAACAATGATTAGAAAGTTATTAAATCGTTAATTGCGCTTCGTTCTATCCTGAAGTGTATTTTTTACTTAATTTCTAATACTTAGCTAGTACATTATAATCTATGTTTGTCATGCTTTGGGTTCAGTTTTTTACTGTGCGTGATTGTTGTAGATAGTTCCTCATAACGCAGGTTTAATTGCCTCTCTTGCAGCCTGCTGACTTAGCAGAGAATTATCTTATTTATCAATGACTATTAATTTTGTTCAGCTATTTGCTTGTTGCTTCAGTATTTGATCAATTACTTGCAGTGTACGCTTGATTAGACCTAAGCTGCATACAGCGATATCACATATATTATTATGACATCAAATTTCTTGTTTTATTTGGTTTTGAATTGTTATTAAATTCAACACTGATTATGTTGTTGATTCGCTGATTTTGCACAATCATGTACTAAGGACTGGTTTCTCCAACACGGATTTAATGGTGGTTCAGGATTTAACCCACCTTTTTACATGGGCTAAATCTCGAACCACCATTAAATCCGTGTTGGAGAAACCAGTCCTAAGTTTTGTCTTTCTACAGCATGAGTTACTTACAGTGTTTGCCTAAGCATGTTTGGCCTTTTAGTCCTCTTGATTCAGTTATTATAATATTTAGCACTGATTTTGTTCCTTGCAGTCGTCACTGCTGCTGCTCAAGACTCACGTCACAGACCTGCGCAACTTCGTCATTCTCTCTTTCCTCTGGCTCCTTCACGCGTTTGGACTCGTTGCGCTGACTCGACTGGAAGACCCGACGCTTTACGGACCTCTCTTTTGTCTCGTTCCTCTCCCAGCCGTTTTTTACGTTCTGACTGTGCGATACTCTGATCCGTCTAAATTGGACGTTGTGTAGCTGGCTTTTGTACAGATGTTAAGGCTATACGCGCTTTATTGACTGCATAATGTGTGAGGAAGATAGTTTGGTGTAAGCGTTGAATGATTATGTTTCTGTCCAGGCCGTCTTTTATGTTCTGACTGTTCGATACCCGGGTCCGTCTAAATAAGAAGTTGGATAGATGGTAGATGCATGGCCGTTGAGGCTATGGACATTTGATTGACAGCGTATTGTGTGCGAAAGGTGGTTTGGTATAAGCGTTGAAAATATTGTGTTTCTATGCCCGCTGTCTCTTACGTTCTGTTCGATTCCCGGGATCCGCCATTGTCTAGATTCAATGCGCGTGGACGTTAAGGCTGAGATTAGCCATGTCGTCACAGTCTTTAAAGACTGACGGCATGACCAATCTCTGCCTTGAGATAACTCGATTTATTCAATCCCAGACTCTAATATTCATAAGTTGTATTGTTTGTCTTTGGGAATTAGGCTATTCTGAGAAGTGATGAACATGAGCATCTATGTATGAATAAACATCTATGTGAATTAAAAACTGATTTAGCTGAAATTGACCCATGGTGAAACATGATATTTTTTTGTGTTATTTTAGCTGCTTTGTGTCTTACAAATTTTAGCTGTACTCATTAATCAATTTTTGAGGCCTGGGCATAAAATATAGTGCGTGCTGCGCTAGTTTGGTCCATATAATTTTCTTAAGTTTTACCGATTTGTTAAATTTGCCAGAATTATATGCGCGGAAAAATTTCATGCTTTGCAGTTTATGGGATGTTACACTTTTTCTTGTTCGATTTCCGATAGCATACGTCGTATGTCTTTATATGCGCAGCGTTAAATAAGGCGACTGCCATCTGCTATTTTGTATGAATTGACTTAATACCCGCCAGACATCGCGTTCTCCGACTCGATTTGCATTTGTGCGAAAAAGTAGATTGTATCAAAGTGACCGATGGTTCTCGGGGTATTATCAATTGGATTCGCTGTTTTGCCGCTGTACTGCTTTTGTTTTTGACACTTGTGTTAGCGATCCAATAAATATTAATATTGTAATAGATCAATCGTGTGCGTTCTTATTGATTCTAAAAAACTTAAGCGTAGAGTGGCTTTATAAATCAGTGGTGAAATAATTAGAAATGCAAGCCAGCTAAAATTGTCAAATGTCGCTTTAAAAGAAAGCCACAAAGGGATTAACCAGAATAATATTATGATTTTCAATTTATTTAATGCGTAAGATTAATCAAATATTTGCAAGATGAAATAATTTTCTCGAAAGGGAGACCATAGGACGTAGTGGCTCTGACATAGGTCCTAAAGCACAATGTGAACGCGACAACAAAACCAAAATACACATTAAACGCAATGCAGATAGGCCTACGTGTTGAAATTTAGGCTAAATTAAATCTGGATGTCCGAACGAATAAAAATTCAAGGGACGATAGACTGAAGGATGATAAATTTGAAAGCGGTCAGCGAAACTGACTAGTCGACCATGAAAACAAACATAAAATGCAATTTATTTTATTAGGAAAACCAGAGTGGCTCTGGCGTGAAAAGTACTAGTAACCTACATAATCTGTATGTATGTATGTATATGGCACTTTTAACGCACCAAGAATATGTCATGCAAACGGAGATGGAAAAACATCGTTTGCTTGAATCGTAGGTGCGAAAATCTGCATAAAGTACAATCTCAGACAAAGCCACACTATATCCCACAGTAATAATTTTTAAATGCACCAAACACGATGAGCATGGTGATCATTATTGAAAAGCAAATAAGCAAGTTGGCATTAGGCCTACACGGCCTAAAGCAAGAGTTTTGAAGAAGCCTTATTTTTAAAGAGTGTCGTGTTAACGCAGCATTGTAGCCTACCTCAACGATAACGTAGAAAAGCGTGCTGTAATTAAATCGGGTTCAATTAAGCGGCTTGATTTTTCCAAAATAATGAAAAAATAATATGAAAAAGCTATATTATGGCTCATTAGCGGTGATTCATTAAAATGTATGTATGTATGTATATTGCACTTTTAACGCACCAAAAATATGTCATGCAAACGGAGATAGAAAAACATCATTTGCTTGAATCGTAGGTGCGGGAGAAGTGCAGCAGACTACATGCAGAAAACGGACGCTTGAAAAAAATAGCAGCGCCAACAGCTGCTGTAGTATGTTTACCACAATACAGCCTACTGGACGTTGCGGATGTGCAATGTTTTCGTCAACAATTATAGGGGCCTACTCTTTGACAATCAGAGAACTAAATAACTAAAGCAGTCAAAATTTCTACCGATTTGTTGTGGGCCCAATTCGAAACCATCAAAAATCATACATTCAAATGCCCGACAGGAGGTTGCAGAGACAAAAAAAAAATTAACTATCACAATCGGAGTATAGTCAAGGCCGATGGCTTTCGTTTTACGATACACCCACACGTCAATGACATTGTAGCCTGCAGCGCTTTGATGGCAGCAGCTGTGATTGGAGTCAGACGGTCAGATCAGTCCGATAAAATGCGACTTAATCCCGCAGCGTTGTCATGCAGAAATAGCAGAGATCAGCGCCGATCGATCCGAGCTTCGGCGACTTGGAAACGTGAGCTGAGGCTCGAATTAGGATCACTGCATTCGAGAAACTGTAGCCTGAGTCTGAACTGTAGAATTGAGGTGACCAGGCGATGTTTCAGATATTGAGACGGAGCATGGACAAAGTAGGCCGCTGGCGGGAGCATATTTTAAGAAAATTTAACAGCCGCATTGATGTTACAATAATTTATCAAAGATTTTTTTTAGATTTATCCAACAGTTACTACGCAAGCAACTTTAAATTCCTATGCCTAGTTGATTATATCTTAGGCCTGTATGTTTGATTCGAACGGATACTATGCCTACCAGGGGCGTAGCCAGGATTTCAGTTTGGGGGGGTATAAAACGCCGAACATACAATTGTACAAATAGTTTATCTCAAAAAAAAATTACGTCGGCATCATTTTGGACATATATTTTG
>JAQIWG010000917.1:0-28073 GCA_034695025.1 Chamaedrilus cognettii
TACAAATCATCAAAGCCGCACAAGCCGCAAAGCGGCTTGTGCGGCTTTGATGATTTGTACATAATTCAATTGAACATAATTCACAAAGCAACAAAGGTGCTTTGTTGCTTGTACATAATTCAATTGATTCCTTCAGGCTACAATTAAAGCACCAACGACCATTATAATAATGAGATGCTGCTTTGTGGCTTTAACAGTTGACTCTTCAGCAAGTTTACAAGGCACCATCGTACGTGGTGCCTTGTTGTTGTCAATTAAACCTCTTTTACTGATGCAGACATGCTTTTATTTTCCTATTTTTCAACCCCTTCCAGGCTATTCTTTCACGAGATAGTGCACTGTAGCTCGATAGATCTCATTCTGCAGAAAATTCTGCTATATAGAATTCCCTATCTCCAAAAAAATTGATATGGTGCGTTGCTGCAGTCAGCCCACAATTTAAGCTAACTGCTTCAGCACACACACACACACTCACACATACACACACACACACGCACACGCACACACTCACACGGATCAACCAACAATCAGTCTAAAATAAACGCAGATCTCTACCGCACACACGGCCAGTTGCTCAGTCGAGAGTTATTTCAATGACCACAGATCTGTTTTAGAATCACCGATAACAAATTAAAATTAGATCTCAGATCGAATTTACACCATCCGATCAGCTCTTGACGTCATTTTTGTTCCCTATATTGAACACTAGCCCTCATTTTACTATAAGGGTTTGCGTTCAATAGAGAGTTAATTGGTTGCAAGTCACAGACCTGCGACAGGCCTTGGTGAGGGTCTGGTTGGACCCGTCCGCATACGTCTTGTAGCTCGCGTCGTCTCCTCCGTATGAACCCAACTTGCACAGACCCTGCACTCAAGGCAAACACCCAATGCTGACAGATTTAACCCCTGTCCCTGCTTCTGCCTTCAGAGCTACTGCTAACTCTGCAAAACCTCCTCGATCTCTACAAACTGTTTCTCTTATCCTCTCTTCAAATCCTTCTTTCTTGCTTTAGCTTCAACCTCTAAACCTCTTCCACCCCCTCTCCCCTCTGTGAGTGTGTGTATGTGTCACAGTGTGTGTGTGTGTGTGTGTGTATGTGTGTGTGTGCATGCGCGTGTGTGTACTCACCACGAGAGCGCGCACTTTGATGTTGTCATTGTGAGACTGGTAGAGCTGTTTGAGGATGGGCGTCGCTTGCTTAATCACCCCCGTACACTTCTCCTTCTTGCTCGCTGAGTAGACCAGAGCCTCCACTGCATACTTCTGCAACCAGGTAAAAACAAGCAAAAACTACAGGCCAGTGCCTCCACTGCATATTGTAAAACATGAAATTTTTGTTGCATGTTATTTTGGCGGTTTTCCCTCATAGAATTTTTGCTGTAACTCATTTTCGTGTTTTGGAGAATGCCCCTTATAAACAGCTTAGGTAGCTTTATTTTCGCACACGTAAATCCTGAGTTTAACTGATTCGCCAAATTCGCAAAAATTATCTGCACATAAAAATTTCATGTTTTACAGCACTTCTGTAAAAAGGCCAACACCCAGCCTCCGGAATATTTGAATGAGTATATAGCAGTATACTGGCGACAGTACGCGTCACAGCCTAACCGAAACAATCAGCGGTATTGATCGCAATACAATCTTACAACACACGCTGCACAACATGCATCCATCCACAGCAACGTTTGCGAATAGTTCAGCTACGACATCAAATAGACTGGGCTCCAGATTGGCTCACTCAAGCGACGAGGGGGTTCAGCTTACAACATAGATGGCGTTCTCAGAGTCGGCCATGTGCAAGATGAGCTCAAGCACCCCTTCCTTGGACAGAATGATGTTGCCCACCTTCGCCGGGCCCTGCACACACGCGACAAGCAGTCGCATTGTTTTCTAAAGCATTTCTCATCCACTTAATTTGTTTATAGGACTGACAGTTCGCGATGGGCTGCACTGCACGCCCACTGCAAAATATGCTTATCTATCACACGCCTCACAGATGATACCGTATCAATTATCTACACCACATACATTGTCAGAAAATACAGACCTAATCATTATCATACTGATCAACATCAAAAACCGATATATATATCTGTGTATCTGTATATCAGACACACGCCAGGCAAACAGGCAGCTATCAGTCTACAAACACACAGACACACACACACATATACGCATAGACATACTCACACACAGAAACGCACACAGACCTGCAGCAGGGCGGCCAGAGCCATCAATGCTTCAAGCTTGGACTCCATGATGTCATCTCGAAACAGATCACTGTAAGATATAAATATGTCATTTCGAAACAAATCAGGGAATAAATAACACACGATGTCATCCTAAAACAGACTATAGGATACAAATAGCTCATAATTGAGGACAGAAAACCAGAAACAACTTGAAAATAGTTCAAACATTTGTTTACTATATACCGATAAAAAAAAATAATCTTTTTTCATCACAAGTAAGAAGCTTCAACCCCTAAACCTTTACCCCCCTACGCCCCCCCACTCACTTGAAGTGTGCCTCCACGGCCGTCGTAAAGCAGTCTCTCTCCTGGTCACTGAAGAGATCGTCCCAGACCTTGGACAGACAGAGTGACACGTGCATCCTGCTGTTTTCCGTCACTGCCAGCGTCTTGTGCTCTGGGACTGTGCCCGCCACTGTCAGCAGCTGCTGTATGCCTGCACACACACCGATACATACACACCCAGACACACAGCCACTCTCTAGCAAGGTGTTCTCCGGGACTGTGCCCGCCACTTTCAGCAGCTGCTGAATGCCTGCACATAAACAATGTGTTAATGACACACACACACACACTCACACACCCTCACACACGCACCCAGACACACAGCCACCCTCTAGCAAGGTGTTATAAGAACCCTGCCCGCCACTGTCAGTAGCTACTACATACACGCACATACACACCCTCCCTCTAACAAGGTGTTCTTTGGTTTTTAAGAGAGGCCCTTATAATAGTAATTAATAATAATAATAGGAATGGGCTTGGAGCCCGTTTCAGCGTCTAGTGACGTCATCGGAGACCTCTTAGATCTTCACCACATACTATCCCTCCCACATCTCTTCTCCTTTCTTCACAACTCTTCCAAATTTCCTTCTAACGTTTGAAATTTTTTGCAGTGCTGTCATTTCCTAGCCCCCGTGCCTTGTGACCCCCCTTACGCCCCCTTCCCTACCCTCAGCGTCGATGAACTTGACGGTCCAGCCGACCCCGTCCCTGCGTGTGATGAACTTGATGAGCAGTTCCATGAGGTTGTCCCTGCCGGCCGCCGACACACGCCGACTGGACAGGGTCTGAAGAATAGGGACCAGACAAGCGTCTACCTCCTGCATGGCTGATGGGTCTGTACACGCACACAACACACTGACTATATGCACACAACATACTGACTCTATGCACACAAAACTTCTATTAACAGTACTAAGGCCAATGAAGATCTTTATCAGGTAAGCCTACGGTCTAGCCAAGGCTTAGGCCTTGCATAGCTTTCTATGCTAGACCTCAGCCTACGTCCTTGACCCCACAGTCTTAAAACCCATGCCTGTTTTTCCAAAGGACTCAAATATTAAGCGAACTGGGCAGAGCTAATCTATCCAAGCCCCTCCCGCACTCACCAATCCTCTCAAAGATGAAAGGGAAAGGGCGCAGCTTGGCGGCGGGGTCGCTCTTGCGTGTCTGTTCGTGTTTCTCTCGGTCGCGCTTGATCGCCTCGAGGCCCGTCAATGCGTTGATGTAATTTTGCAGGACGTGAGTCATCGCTGTCGACAGTCGATCGTCCTCTGAGCCAACGTACGCGAGCAGCTTGCGCAGAGTCAGGGCGGCCATGATGGCACTCGCCTGCAGGGTCACGCAGGGATCACACAATAATAGTAGTAATAATTAAGTCCCTCGGAAACGCAGTACCAAGGGCAAAAAAGATTTAAATTTTAAATTTAAATTCAAATAATAATGGGCTTTGAGTTTGTTTCAGCGTCTAGTGACGTCATCTGGAACCTGGTATAGAGATGACAGTGGTCACACAAGAATCAGATAGAAATCTGATGGTCAGGGCAACACGACTACTAAATGCTGCCCCTCCCAACTAGCCAGCCAGCTAAAATCGAGCGAGTCGGACCTCTCATCCTTTTACAGTTTGAGAATATAGCCAGCCAGCCAGCCACTACTCACACACTCACCCGCCTTCTCATTCGCCCACCCACTCACTCACTCGCCCACTCACCCGCTCGCTGTGTCCCTCTGCCAGACAGGCGAGAACCCTCACAGCAGTCAGCTGCAGGCTGCGGTCACGCTCAGACTCAAGCAGACGCAGCAGACGCTCCACGCCTCCACTCTTGTACACTCGCTCTGCGCCGGCAGGCTCGCGCGCCAGCACTATCAGGTTGTTGGCAGCCTGCCAGCACAGACACACGATGAGTTATTGGCTGCCTGCCAGCAACAGCGAGCACAATTAGGCTAAGTAAAGTGAATACCAAAATGGTTGGTTTGAATCACTGGAATGCTTTGTTTGAAACAGTTCTTGCTTAAAGATCTAACGGAAACACACTCGCACTAACTCGCACGTTAGCTACAATGTACATCACCCAAAACTCAAATTCCATTGTTTTTCAATACTACTTCCGGCGCCAGTACGCTGTATTAATGGAAGTGGTAATGCAAAATAATGTCACCTAGACCGGAAGTAGTAATCAAAACAGCCAGGCTATTGTTTGTAAACAAAGCAGCTAGGCCATTGTTTGTAAACTGGCAGCCTGCCATCACACCCACAATCAGGCAGCTGGCAGCCTGAAAGTAACAACAAACACTATCAGGTTGTTGGCAGCCTGCCAACAACAACAGACACTGTGAGATAGCTGTCAGAGTGCTGATCAGAACTAGTTTCAGTTTTGAGAGGGGGGAGCAAGGAGCAGAGACCTGCTGGCGCTTCTCACTGTCCACGTCCTCAGCGCTCGAGTTGAACGCAAGCTCAAACATCTGCTCCACTCGACTGTCTGTACTCATCTGCTTGTCATACTGCAGCACACAGACACACAGCGGAACTGAAACATCTAAATCATTACGAACAGTAAGACACAGTAAGCAATTTCTATTATTCAAAGGTACCAGAATTATGAACTTTGAGCATTCTGTAGAATCAACAAACGACAAATCCACATGCAGCAGCACTATAAAAACTATAGAATAGTTGCATTAAAACAAGCTCAGAAACCTGACATGAATCACACCGTAGAGGTGATCAATCAATCACAGAGAACTAGGTCAACTATCATCCAATCATAGAGGTGGAATCATATCATATAAATAATGAAATCATATGATGTAAGTCTCCATGATTGATTATATGCCAACCTAATTATGCACGATTGACTGAATGGCTGATCAAGTTCCGTATGATTGGTTGGTCGCTGACCTTGTTGTGAATGAGACAGTAGAGGTTGCGCAGGATTGGTTGGATGGCGCTGTTCTTGGGCTCAATTTGAATCAGTTTCTGTGCGTCCTTGTACGCCTCCTCACAGCGCCCCAGGGCCTCAAGGGCCTGGCAGCGCCGGAACAGGGCCTTGGTGTCCACCGGGCACAGGGCCAGCGCTGTAGGGGGGCAGGCACACAGACAAACAGAGATACAGGGAAAGATACCATCATACCGCCATAACGCAAGTATAGCAAAAGTATAGATACACAGACAGAATCTCACGATCCCCAGCGTTCCACAAAAAGAGACAACAAATACCTATATCACGCTATATGACCCACAGACATGCACAGATAGCAGAGTCAAGCACCAGAAGCTTCAGAATTATAGCTTTAATATTATTAAACTTAAATTCCATATTTAATTTCAATTTAACTTCAACTTCAACTACTGCACTCCACCTTAATGGATGATTCTTTGCAGCTGTAGTATTTATTATAGCCTTTTATTAATTATGACGCTGTAGCGCTTTAAGCATTAATTGAACGCTTAGCCATTAGAGAACTCCAAGTATGATCATTGCATGCCATTCACGCACGCGCAATCGCGCAAGCAGTGGTTTGCGAGTACGTGCCATGCACGAGCGCGCGCACAGCCCGTGCTGATTACCTGCCGTGCAGTCGGCGGCCGCCTCCAAGTTCTTGTTCAGCTTGAGGAAGCAGGCGGCGCGGTTCTTGAGGAACACGCCCCTCTCCTCCCCCCCTGCCCCCCCCTCGCCCCCTCCGCTAGTCTGCGTCAGGGTGAGGGCCCTGGTGTAGCAGGACGATGCCTCACCATACTGACCCTCCTTGAATAGTCTGTTACCCTCCTCTTTGAGCGACTTGGCGTCGGCCGCCATCTTGTTTGTTGGTCAGGGGCGGGGCAATGAAGCAGACTGCAAGCAAGTCAGACGGGATGCTAATGTAAACGTTAGAGAAAAATTAGGTTCAGGGTTTGGATTTTATAGGAATTAAACATGCACCAGCTGAACGAATTGGGCCTGAAGCAACTTAGCAAAAAACTTAGTTTAATGTACAAAAAAAATTTAAAAGCTAATTAATTGAATTTTCAAACATAAATTTAAGACATTGGTATAAACAGAGCATAACAATTAAAAAGTGCACAGTTTTGGGAGACTATAAATAAAACACATCCGAGGCGCTCCTGAAAATGATTCAAAACACTCCGTGTAAAACTGGAGTATAAGCGAAAACCTGACTTGAGGACGAGCTAGGATACATAAACATCACGTCACCATCACAAAGCAGATTTAATTGCCAGCGGCTATTGACTGAATGAGTTAATCACCAATCGCCTCCTCAACACATCGCACTGTCAATATCTCTATTGCGCTATAACGGCTCATATCTACACAATTATATATACATGCGGGACAATCACCACAAAGCGCAGACAACGCGGCCGGTAATCTCAGCAAGTTTGAAACACGTGTAGAGCGTAGAGTGGATGCGACCAGGCCTATAATGAGTCCTGTGAGCACTGCTGCTGCAACCTTCTACACACTTCCACGCACTATAAGCCAGCCAGCAAGCCTACAGTTGCTGGCAATCCAAAAACCCACTGCTTCTAAACATACTGCCACTGCTGCTACTGTGACTGCTTCTGCTGCTGATGCTGCTGCTGCTGATGTTGCTGCTGCTGCTGCTGATGCTGCTTCTACAGCTTTACTCTCAGTGGCCGGCTCAGTGTTTAAAGATCTCAATGAATAGGGGCTTAACTGGAGCTAAATTGTAACTCCTTCTTATGCCATTTAAATTGGACAAATAATCAGGGTTCTCATTCACAAACAGTCAGGCGGTCTATGTAGCTAGCCGCTCTGGAGTATTTGATTTTTGTTTAGCCACTTCTCAGATTGCAACTTGGCTAGATCTCATTCTTCGACATTAATTACGCACCACATTTTTAACTTTATTATACAATCAATCACCAGACATACAATCATCGACCATTCGCATGAATCAGATCCAGGCATACATCAGTGGTTGCAGGGCTCTGCATCCTGCGGGATATCTAGCTCATTCGATGTCTACATGATCTAGCCCTAGTCCCTGATGCCATAATGCGCCAAGTGATCATTTGACGAATAGTCCTGGTGGCGCTGACTACATAAATTCTTATTCTCATTAATGTAAATTATGGTGAGATGTGTTAGGTAGAGACAAGCGTGCCTCTGACCCCACAACGCTCTGTTCCCAAGTTAATCTCATCTGCAAGCAGGCTAGCGCTGCTGCTACATCTATCCTGGCCGCATCCAGACCTCTAGGCAGGCCTCTGAGTATTGGTAGGCACAATGCTCGAGCTGCTACTGTGCTGCTGCTGCTGCATCCGCTGCTATTACTTAAAAACTTTGCCCGGAAGTAGCAAGCAGCTGCAGCGCCTAATGCTACGACTAACCGCTGACCTGAATGCTGCTGCTGCTGCTGCTGCTGCTGCCGCGCACAAGGAGCAGATATATATTGTAGAGGTAAACCATGTAGAGGCCTCGAGGGGCTACCAAGACTTGTATTATTGCAAACCAGATCGACTGGGTATATAAATGATAGTAGTAAACTATCTGGTGAGGTATAAATAATTTGTAATAACAAAATATCTGAAGGAGCTACCAATGATTTGTAATTAAAAACTGGCTGGTTTTTGGCTGAAATCAGGGATTACCAATGATTTGTAAATTTAAAAAAAAAATGCAAGTGGCCTCCCAAACTCTGGTGCGCTGGTCCAATGAAATGAAGGACAGCATTTTGAATCAAACTATTTAATTTCTCCACCCCAGAGCCACACTGTGTCCGCGCCCATGGCTAGTTATGCCATGGTGTATGGCATAACCCTCGTTGATAGCATCCAATCGCCAACCAGTGGTGTGGCCTACTGACCTAGCACACGAGGCTTCCATTGAACTATCTATCAAGGCCTGTCGCTGCCTGACCAGGCGGCGTTCTAGGCTCCAGAACGTTCTGGAAAGTTCCAGAAATCGAAAAAGTTCCAGAATCAGTGAGTAAGGGCCGCTGTCAGCAGCAGCTGTAGTCTCACAACTTGTATTATACACACCACTGCTGAACTTTGATAAGCAGCAGCAGCAGCAACATTCAATATTTGTCCTTGTGAAGCTATAGATCACAGTTACACATACACACGTTTCTGCTCCAGTGTCAGAATCAGCAATTTCCAAATAACGACAAGTTTCACTCCTCTTAAAAGTCAATTTTCGAAGCCCTTATTAAATTATTTCTTAATACCTCATTAGTTTTGCTGCATCACAGTGAAGAAAAATTATGAAATAGGCTTCAAAATAGCGCCACCTTGCCAATGCATTTTAACTAAAATATCCGACTAGGGGTTAAAAGACGCAAAGTCACAAAATCGCAAAGTCACGAAATGCATTTAAACTAAAATATCTGATTAGGGGTTAAGGAAAAGAGAACCAAACGTTTTTGAAGGGATTCAGTTTTGATCAGTTAAGTTTAGCTTATGGTTAGTTTCGGTTTTTGTCAGCGACGGCAAGCGGTTTGATATAACATGGGCGCAGGCACATAACTGAGATCAAATCATAAGATGGCATAGACCCCCCTGTCGAAAAAATTCCCGATTTGGACTAGGCCTTGTTTCGCCATATGATAAGTATAAAGTACCACTTAAAGGGGGGGGGGGCAAATCTGAATTCTAAGTGAAAGTGTGGCCATCTTTACAGTTTGAAAGAGAGCAAATACCCGCCACCCCTTGCCCTATTAGCAAGCCGCCGGTTTTCCTATACACAATGCATGCGACACGTGAAAATTTATAATTTAACTCCTTGACGCAAACAACCGCAGCAAAAACAAACCTCGGAGCGTTGTGTATAGGATAATCAGCGCCGCCTATGGTTTTAATTGATGGCAGGTTATGCCCAAACCTTATTTCATCAACAGGGCGTGATAAGTAGGCCAACACTCACGCAGGCCTGGGGCCAGTTTCTCAGAGTTTCCATAACTTAAATCTAAACTTAATCCTAAATCAGATTTGAAAAAAATTAAATCCAACCGCCGACCGCCATGACGTCATCACGTGGTTTATTGCGAGTGGCGCCGTGGCGGTGCAAATTTTAAAACAACAAAGGCTAAAATTGCTTAAGATTTTCTTAAGAACTTCTTAAGACTAAAATTTGCGTTAAGATATTTTGAGAAACAGGCCTCTGGCATGAACATTACACTACCAACAAGGTAACATGGTCCGTGGTCATTCACATTCATAAGAGAATGTCAGTGCGTTACCTCAAACAGCACCAAGCCAAAGAACGTAGATCTCTGATCGAGTCCCTAATCCACGTTGTCAGTGAGAAGCAAATATCCCTATTGAACGTCGTCCGTCAAATATCGCCCACGTTGTTTACTAAGTACAAAAGTTTGCAGGTGTGACCAGATTTAAATTCTTTCAATTAGTAATAGTGGCTAAATTCTTAGAATTTTTTGGGAGCCAGCTGCTGAAAGTAAAAAATCTCATATTTTTAATTGTTTCGAGACGTTGCGCGGGGGATGTTCTTATTGTTTTAGTATCATAGTGAGCCTCTAAATGCTAGATACTTGCAACAGACACTACGCTGATCATAGGCCCAAAAGCCTAGGATAGCTAGGCCTTTGTGTCATTCATAATTTTTTTAAATTAACATTTAGAATACATTGCAGTCAGCGCAATCATTGAGTACAGGTATTGGCGTACAGACTTAACTCTATTGGCTGACTATGAAGTGAGCTCGCTGGCGCATTTGTAGATTCGATATTGACAATTAACAATCCAGGTAAAAGGCCTACTCTTCGTAGTAGGCCTGTGTCGCGCTGTTTGTAGATGCCAGCTAAAGTGAGTGGAAGTACTAGTATGTAGTTAGCCTACCTAATCAATGGCGTCACGGCGCCCCCCGCGTGATCTGAGCCCGATCGCGTGACGGTATCACGCGATCGCGCACTGTTGAGGTTTGAATTATAATTGAACGCGGTAAGTCCATCGATTGAGTTGGGAAAGTTATGAGCCAATTAGCGTTGGAATTAATATGTGTTATTAGTCAGGTTTCCTTGTCAGAGATCCTTGTTCGACGTTATCAAGTGGCAGATAGAATGAGTGTTTGTAGATGATACAGGCTGCAGTAGGCGGAGACTTCTAAGCGTGGACTAGTAACAGTGTGATAACTCGTGACGCTGCAGTTGAATCAACTATTTATAAGAAGTATTTGAATAAAAATACGATGTAAATAAAAGGTTTTTTTAAAGTAAATATTTCTGGTGAATTTTCGGCTATTGTTGAAAGAATATATGAGGATTTGTTTGGAGCCTGAACTGGAAGTCACAGAGTACTTAAGTCATGGATTAAAATGATTCCAAAATAGTTATTATTACTGAACTTAAGATCTGAAGTAAGGATTGTTAAAGTCAGAGTATTGTTTAGTCTTAAATGTTCTGAACATTTAGATTCACACACAGTTCTTGAAGAATGCTGACATGTGGCAATGATGACGTCACACTCACAGATCACGCTGCTAAATATACATAATACTGGCAGCCTTTGAGTGGCATGCTACCATGATGTCACACTGACCTTTGTTGCTTGTTTTGTTGTCTAAATATAGCCTATTGGACTCATCACTCTGCCTGCATGGTCCATGCTCCCCAATCACGCCAGATTCTAGCGGACTTTAAGACTTAAATATTTATTTAATTCCTCACCCCACGCTCCCTTGGGCAATGCTGGGCCCCCAGCAACCCCTGCCCCTCCGTGTGGTTCCCTGCATGGCCCCCCGCCTCGCCCTGGTTGCCCTGCTTGCCCTCGGCATCAACCACCCCGCCCAGACAGGGGGCATGGCCCCCCCCGAAGCTTCAGGCTCTCGCGTCCTGTCCCAGTTTTCGGAGAGGACGACGCGCCACAGCGGCACAGAGGCGGAGCTGAGGCGCATGACATTTGACTTTAAGAGAGGCCGACTGTACGTGGGAGCAGTCAACTCGGTCTATTCGCTGGCCGGTGCGGATCTGGACCGGGTCGGGACGTGGGTCGCCGGGCCGATGGATGATTCGCTGGACTGCCCGTACGACCCAAATAAGAACTGCCCCTCCGGGGTCAACCGCACCCCCACGAGCAGCGCCAATCAGGTGAGGGGGGGGTCATTGATGAATTAGGGAGAGGTTTGAGGTTGAGTTAGGCTGTTGAGTTAGCTAGGAGCAGTCAGTGCTTTAGGCCTAGTTGCTCAATCGAGAGTTATTTGAAACATCTCAGATCATTAAAATAACGGGTCAATAACAGCGAGTTATTTGAATATCTCGGATTTAATTTGCACGATCTGATTGAGTCGTGACGTCAGTTTTGTTGTGGCAATTTAAAACCAAATAATTCTTAATTGAGCAACTACGGGGGCCTAAGTGTGTTATCATGATATTGTATGAGTTTTTAGGCAGCAATGGAAGTCTTTGTTGCTATGAATTACTGAAAAGCTTTTTTTACGTTTTACTTTATTCCTAGGACATGCGCAGACAGCCTTCATTGCAACATTGGCGCTAGATGTTACTTCTTCTATCATTGAATCTTTTTTGTTCATAATGGTTTGAATAAACCATGTTATCCCCACTTTGCCTACTTGTTAATAAGTTCATTGTTATTATGGTGTGCCCTGCAGCTGCTGCTGATAGACACAGACGCGGACGTGCTCATTGCCTGTGGCACGCTGTTTTACGGGTCATGTGACCACATCGATCTATCAGACTTCACGCCCGTAGACAGACCCGCCCCCTACCGCCCCACGGTCCCCAATGACCCGACCCGACCGGTCGTCGCCTTCTTTGTCCCGGCCAGTCGACTGACGTATGACGTGGGGGGGGTGTACGTGGGGGCTGGGTACAGCGCGCGTGGCAGCCCCCAGGCTCAGGGCCTCGTACACATGCTTACTGCACGCAGGGCGGGGACGCTCGAATACATGGCGGGGGGGACGAGCTTTGTGGACGCACTGCCCCACTACAGGGGGGTGCAGTACCCCATCGAGTTTGTGGAGGGGTTTGAGTACGACGGGTACGCGTACTACGTCATCACGCGCAGGGTCAGCGACGCAGACTGTTGCATGCTAGCTGAATACAAGCATTCTGTTGACTCTGCTGCAGTCTAACAGCCTTAGATGAATAGGTGTTTGTCCTAACTCTGGGCACACTTAATGCTCATGGTGATGAGAGCTTGTTCACATGTTCATTCCAGAAATGAATATCTATCAAAATTTATCCATCCATCCAAATGCATGTCGTTTGAAAGACTCAAGAAATGTTTGATTATAGGGCTTCATTGTTGAGATTCAGATGTTTGATCTTAATTAGGGCTACCGCACCTGATATACGCTTGGAAGTTTTGATGCAATTGTTTGATTTGTTCAAAATAATTTTTTTAAATTTTATTCACATACATTGAATGCTTTTATGTAATTTTATTAGCATATATTAAATGCTTTTATGTTCTGCCTGCTGCAACCTGACATACAGGACAGTTGCTTCACTCGTTACAGGACAGTTTCTCCGCTCGTTACAGGACAGTTTCTCCGCTCGTTGCGGGACAGTTTCTCCGCTCGTTACAGGACAGTTTCTCCATTCGTTACAGGACAGTTTCTCCGTGCCGGGGTCAGTGGGTACGTACGTGCTGCGTCACTGCCTCAATGACCCCTCCCTGCTGCATTCCCTCATCGAGCTGCGGCTCGAGTGTGAGGGGCAGCAGGGCTACGCGCGCACTGCTACGCACGCAGGCGTGGGCAAGCGACTGGGCGACGTGATGGGGGCCAACGTGAGGGAGGCGCTCTATGTCGCATTCGCTGCAGGGGGGGACAGTGGAGGGGGAGGGGGGGCTCAAGGGGGGACCACAGCCATCTGTGCCTATGGCATGAAGCGCTTGGATGAGGTGAAAACTATTTTAAATTTTATTTTGCTGAAAATTGTGTAAGTGGAAGGTGATTGATCATTGCACGACAAGCATTGAGTCGTTTGTATGAGGCTTCTGAATAACAACAAGCAGTTATTGACCAATCGGAGCGAGCTGTTTTATTTCTGGATGCTGATTGGTTGATAGTTGGTGGATATTGTTCATTGATATGTTATTGCAGTATTGGGTTGTACGGTGTGTGGCTGTTAAATGTGCATCTTGTAGCTATTCTGTATCTTATGGCATAACTTTCTCTCATATTTTAAATAGATTCTCTCAAATCTCTTGTTGAAACAACTTATTGCAATAGTTATAGATAAAAGCAGCGGTCATCATTATTGTCTGTCAGTTGTAGACTGTTGTCTGACATTGAGTGATAGAGATGTGGAGCGCTCTGCTTGTTATCTTCCAGATGTTCCAGAGGGCAACAGCGAGCTGTTTCAGTGGGGTGGGGACAAGGGGGCCGCCCTACATCGTCGATCAGAAGGGGGCGCAGTGTGTCAAAAAGGTCTCCCCCCTCTTAATGCTTTGTGGATATTGTCTCAAACATACTTGTGCTGAATGTGATTGTTGAGCGTGGAGTTGAAGCTAGATCTTGGACCATTCCTTCGCTGTCTTGTGTAACGTGATTGATACATTCATTTTACAAGTTAGCAGGATATTATTTAGGTGATTAACAGCAAGTGAATAAATCTTTATTTTTATTTGTAATAACCTAATGATATACCGTATGTTATTTTGTGTTGGATTTTGTGTAGGATCTCTATTGCATTTTGTGCACTCAAATCTTATTGCAGCCACACTGTTTATGCCGCTTCGAGTGCATGCAGCAATTTATAGTTGTACTTGCATACTTTATTGCAAATTAGAGTCTTTTTAGCACCGGTCGGGCTGAAGCAAATTCAGCCGAATAGTGTATCCTGCATGGTTGTGTGTCATTGTGTGCTTCACTTAGTGGTTATGTGTCAGTCGATGGTTATTTTTCAGTCGGTGGTTATACCGAGTGACTACTGCGGGGAGCACGCCGTCAATTTTCCGGTCAGTGACGCGACCCCGGTGCGCGCGACCTATCGGCTGGTGCTGCAGGGTGAGGTCGCGAGGTCGATGGTCGTCAGTGTCGTCAATGACGTTACGGTCGCTTTCATCGGCACAGCCGGGGGAAGACTGCTCAAGGCATGTACTCGTTGTAGGAGATTCTTGACTGCTTCTCTGATGACGTATTTGGGGCCCGAAATGGACGCAAAACTCGCAATTGAATTTTTGATGGCATGAGCATGATGAATAAATCTTTTTTTTTTTTAGTTTTTGGAATGTAAAATTTAGTTTATTTTATTATAAAATGTGCGTTGTGTTAGTTGTGCGGTATAAGGATTATTTTTTCAGTTTTGTGCAATTTGTGCGCATCAGGATTATTCTGCAAGTGCTGAACCATGTCAGAGTGCATCGTATGCGTTCTATATCTGTGGCAGCGCGGCATAACTTGCTTAATATATTATTTAAATGTTTTTTGTCGCCAGGTGGCGTTGAGGAACAGCACAAGCTCTGCCCCTTTCCTGTATGGAATAGTTACCCTCGACCAGAGGGCGCCACTCGTCGCCCCCCAACCAATCAAATCACTTGTATTTGGGTCAGCCGACTTGGATGGGCTCCACTCGTCAGTGTATGCCCTCACCAATGCCTCGGTGGGTAATACAGGCATTGTAGAATGTGAAACTTAATGAATAACCTCTGATGATAATGTGATATCTCAAATGCCATCAATTTATATTCTTCTTTCATTTTTTGAAGAGATCAAAGTGGAGATGGTTTGACACAAGATGCTTTCAAGGGAAAATATATATGAATTTAAAATTATAAATGTTGTTGTGATAAGTTAAAAACGCAGTTGTGTTAAAACAAAGTTTTATTGTGACACTTGTTGTGCAATGGGAATTTCATTGCTGACATTTGATTGATACAAGAGATAACAAGATGAACCTCTGGTTGCTGGTTTCATTTTGTGTGAGGCCATTGCTTGCTTGCGGCTGTGATTTGTTTGTGACTTTTTTTGACAATTTAAAGTTCTGCATTTTAAAACATTGTTTGATTTGAGTCGCGTATATTTCATTGCCCCTTGCTGTGCCCAGGTCTATCAAGTGTCTGCGTTTGACTGCGGTGCATTCAACTCTTGCGAGTTGTGTATCACAGATCCGCACTGTGGCTGGTGCGCTACGACCAACAGGTAAAGTAGTCCTCTCACGTATCCTTGGGCACTGTGTCCAACGGATGAAGTAATCCTCTCATGTATCCTGAGATGCTATGCCCAGAGAGTACAGTAGACCTCTACGTATTGTTCTGGGCAGTGTGTCAGGTGTGTGTGCTTGTGTGCATATGTGTGTGTGCCAGATATGTGTGCGTGTCAGATATGTGTGCGTGTGTTTTAGGTGCGCGCGTAAGTCGGCCTGCCCCGCTGCAGGGTACTGGATAGCCGAGCGCTGTCCTCACGTCGTCACCCTTGACCCCCACTCGACCCCTCGCGACCTCTTCACTGCAACCAGGGTCAGTACTCAACTCTTGCTAGTCTTCACTTCTACGCAACCAAGATGAGACATAGGTTGATAGATGTCATATCAGTGCAGCTTCATTCAATGTAACATAACTATACAGGCATATGGCAAGTATGATATATCAAACGTGTATGGTTTGCTAGACTCTGCTCGCTGCAGTTGGCTGTGTGTTCAGTGTGGTGTGGTGTGTTTAGGGTGGTGTGATGTGTTCAGTGTGGTGTGGTGTGTTCAGTGTGGTGTGTTCAGTGTGGTGAGTGCATGATGTTTCAACATCTTTCCCTCAAACGATTAGCGAAATCATATCCGCATTTTCATAAACTATGCCAGCCTGGTGCCCATGACGAGGGGGAGATCCCCAATGACGTCTTCAGACACCACAACTGACTCTAAAGTGAATAATATAATTATAGTTGTGTGTGTGGTGCACAGTTGAGCGTGGTGGTTAGTTCCCTGCCCGCCCAGCACCGCCGCGTGCGCTGTGTGGTGGAGGACGCTCGCCTGCCGGGCGTTGCGCTCGAGGACCTGCCCGCCCTCATCGACGTGGCGCCCCCAGCCCTGCCCCCCGTCCCCCCAGGGGGCGCAGGGGTGGTCAACGCAGCACGCAGGGTCCACTGTGGTCCCTTCTCCCGCCAGCCTGCTGACGGCCCGTGTCAGTGTGATTGCTCGCTGTCTAGCCAATCTTAGCTAAATCTTGTCTGTGTGTATTGGAAACTACGCACTGCCACACACACACAGTATCATGTTCGTTCGGCGATCGGATATTTGTTCTTAAATCGGATTTCGATTTTTTTTTACAAAAACTCTTGTGCGTTATTCGTGAATGAGGCGCCTAGTTCTGTTGTAATTTGTGCGTTATTCGTGAATGAGGCGCCTAGTTCTGTTGTAATTTGTGTTTGGCACTGTTGTAATCTTGTTGTAGTTTTAGTTGCATCTGTTTTAATTTATCTCATTGTAGTCATAGTCACAACTATTGAGTTCTTGTTTGTCTGTAGTTGTGGTTAACAGCTGACTACTGGTGTTGTTGGTATAGTTGTAGTCAACGTGACGTTGAAGCTCGTTGTGGACGACGCGTTGTGGACCTCAGCCGTTGTGTCCGTCTACAACTGTCAGCGCGTAGACCAGTATGCACCGCTCTCCCCTACTTTATTCTTTAACATTGTCTGCAGTTGCTATTGCGGTTGTAGCAGTTGCAACTGCAACTACTACAACTGCCACGATAGTTTGACTGTAATTGCTATTGCAACTTGGCAGATGTGTGCTGCGTGCACGAAACCGTGCACCGTATGTCATGTGCAGGTATGTTGTGCTGCGTGCACGCAATCATACGCTGTATAATGCGCAGGTGTGCTGCGTGCGCTCAGGCGCGTCACCCGTGTCGCTGGTGCGTGCAGCGTCACTCGTGCATGACGGCTTCGCTCGACTGCACCGCTCCCACTGGGGCTCGGGTGAGCGGCTCCACACATTGTTTGACTTCTATTTATAGTCACTGCGGTGTGGCGGGTTTGGGCAATTTGTTTCTTTTGAGTGCGAATGAAAATCAATATTAATACAATTAACATCAGTGCAGAGAGTATTGCGCAATGTTGTACTGCGCAGCAAGTCCCTGCTGATTCCTGGTCTCTATCTCAGCGGGGGTGGACTAGCGATGATGCCAATGTTGTCGGAGTCGTGTCCACGATATGGTCGTCAGACTATGAAACAAACTGAAAACTCAATATTTGTATTTTTGTTATTTTAAGTACTTAGTTTTGCAAGCAAATTAGTAGAATTTAGAAAGCAGCTATTTTCTTCTGACCTGACCCACTTCAGGGCCTTCCAATCACAGAGCCGGGTCGCTGCGCCCGGGTTGAGGTCGCAAACAATGCAACGCTATTGGTCGCCGCCGAACAGCGCGGCCGAGTCTTTTCATTCATCGGCTACAACCTCATGGTACGCTCCCTGCACGGAGAGAATACGATTGGATGGAAACAGTGCTTTGGTACTCTCTGTGCATCGTTTGTTTATAAAATAAGTTGTATGAGTCGGTCACTACTTATTAGTGGCGTTGGACCCGCTCTTATTGGCCAGTTGATTACTTAGTGTTTTAGATTATACTTTTCACTGATATTCTGTCTGCTCTGCTTGAATATTGAACTTTGCGAGAGTAATTTATTCCAATTTCCAGCTACACCACGTTATGATGGAATGTCACCTCTTGTTTCGTGTTTTTGATCGCAGGGGCTCCATCAGCCGACACTGCGCTGCAGATTCAAGATGGCCGACAGGAGCGTCTACGCTACCGCCAAGTTTGTCAGTCTGCCTTCTGGGGTCGTGACCCCGCAGATCCTTGTGACCTGCGACCCCGTCGATGTGAGTCGCACTTCACTCGGTCTTTGGTCTGCTGAGTTACTTAGACAAACTGTGAGGCTACGAATGCATGTTGTAGTAAACAACAGCACTAATCACATTAACTCGGTTAATGAAGGTACATGAAAAAAATGGTAAATGTATTCTTGTGTATTGATGAATTTGTATCTTATGGAGTTTTAAGTTTCAGTGAACAGTTAAATTTTTTAATTTGATTTACAAATTTATTCATTCATTTGCTATTTTGTTGATTTGTTTAACAATTTTATGCTTTGATTTTTGCTTAGTTGTATGGATATTGATACTAGCGGTGAAGACTTTATTTGATTAATCACTTGTGTTTTCGGTGCAGAGACTTACTTGCTAACTCGTGCTTGTTGTCAGCTGTTCTACGCTGGTGCGGAGCCTCTCGTTAGCGCTCCCTTTGACTTAGTCTGGGGCCAGGACCTCGCGCTCGACAACCCCCAGCAGCTCGCCGGTACAAGTCACAGCTTCAGTCTCACATCATTGGCCATTTTTTTTTATTTTGTGATGTTGACTTGCTCGCCATTGAAGTATATCTGCACTGGCGTGCAGTGTTGTATTGCGTGTAGTAAATTGATCGTTGTTTTTATTTTCATGTTGTTAGCGGTGGGATTCAACTGACATTAGTCTGCTACTCTGTTGGTAAGTTTCAATTTGAGCGGCATTGTCGCCGGTATTAAATAGTCAAAAATAGCGCTAATGTCGGGCGTCGCCATTACTTAATGATGATGATGATGAAGCAAGTAAGAAAACGCTCATGTGTGCCTCGCTGCAGTCCGTGTGTACAAGTGTCGCCGTCTGGTGTCCAACTGCGGCCTCTGTCTCACCCTCCCCCCCGCCTATGAATGTGGCTGGTGCAGCGGGGGGGCGGGGGGGGCGGCCTGCGCCCTGAAGAGCGACTGTGCCCCCCCCAGCCCCTGGCTGGACAGAAACCAGACATGCCCCAACCCACTCATCGTCGAGGCACGTTATCATATATTTGTGTTCTGTTTCTGATTTGTGTGGTTACGCTTGTTTGCCTCTCGTGGGGGTAGTTGGATGGTGATCCGGGGACGATCAGAGTTGTTGAATGTGTCGAGTTATCGACGTACGATACATAGGATTAAAACTTCATTTATTTCAGTCTATTGTACATGTATACCCTTAGGGAAAAATTGCCTTCATGTGACATTGAGGATCAATTTGTATTGCAAGACCATAAAATCATTTAGTTTCTCTGATGCAGGATACTCTTGCGTGTTCAACAGCTGATAACTTATAATGATGCTATTGGGTTGTTTGCTGCAGGTGAGTCCAGGGGGGGGTCCCCTGAGGGGCGGCACTCTCCTCACTATCAGGGGGGTCAATCTTGGCAAGACCCCCGCTGACCTGACGATTACAGTGGGGGCGCAGCCTTGTGTCGTTCAGGCTGAGGGCTACCTGCCCTCGCAGAGGTGAGGGGCGGTTAAGAGGGGGTTGGGTTAGGGTTAGGGTTGTGGGGGTTGTGGGGTAAAACGGTGGTTGGAACAGGGTTCAATGTGCACTGTTCATTCAAGAAGGATGCCCATTGCTAAGTGTTTTGTATGCATTTTCAATCTACCATCTGACTGTAATACTTTCATACTGTGTCTGTAGGTGTGTAGACTTAGCAGTTTTGGCTTACATCATCGTCTTAATCATCGTTTTATCATCATCATCGTTACCATCGTGCTGGTGCTCTGTGGTACTCAGCACCCTCTCAACACGTTTAACCTTAACCATGCCGTGTGTTGTCCAGTGTGGTGTGTCGCACGGCCCCTGCGGTCCACGCCGGCCCCAGTCCAGTGGTCGTCACTGTGCGCGGCGGCCACGCAACCTCACCCAACAACCTCTCAATCTTTGTCTACCAGGTCTGGGCGGTGGGAGGTCGGGGAGGATTGAGGGGTCTAATGAGCCCCAGATCTGGGGGGTGTGTTGGGCAATGAATGAGCTCTTGTCTTGTGGTGTTAACCGGCGCATTAGTGGCCAAGAGTGAGTCTTACTCGACACATTTCTTAATGAGTAATTGTATAGACACTTGTTCATTGCCTGTGCTCTCATTGGCTGTGCTTGGACTGTTGTGTGAGTGCTATCCATGCGCCAGACACTGCTGAGCTGCTAGCTGAATGGCAGTCATGGCTGCCTGATTGCTGCACATTTGTGAAACTAAATGAGCTTTTTATTTGACCGGGCGGTAAACCTGTTGCGATTCGTGCGACTAAGAGCCGGGTCAGATCGACAGTTTAAATTAATTCGCTGCGCAATGGAGAGGTGAGATTTAGATACTGACTCAACATTGCAGTGACCAATCGCGTTGTGTAAGATGGATTTAAATCTATTTAGATCTAAATCTAAATCTCTCAGCTCTGATTGGCTGAGACTTGGATTAGATTCCAGCGTTCCATTGGCCAGCAGGGTATTGGTGCCATGATGCATGTATCAGGACCCGACGCTGACACCCAAGTCACTGACACCGACACGAGGCCCGGTGTCGGGAGGCACGCGTGTCACGCTCAGTGGCACTGGGCTGCACCTTGGCTCCACCGTGCACGTGCACGTCAACGGTCTGCACGCGCACGTCATTATGTCAGTGACACTGGCTGCCTCTATTGACTCTGTGTGAATTCTATAGACGTTCCTTTGTTCTCACCGTTACCTTTACCTTAGCTTAAAGAGAAATTTAACGCCAGCCGATAATTAACTGCCATGCAAAAATGCTATTTCTGTTGTCCACAGATTTTGAGCAAAACAACTTTCTGTTGAAACTGAATTCAAGTTAACTTTATTTCTTGTGGAAATAAATGCTTATTTTTTTTACTGTTGACTATTATGTGTACATGTCTAATTGCAGTTAAGGGCTGGCAGTTAAATTTCTTCCTAAGCTGAGGTAAGCGTAGGAACAAAGGTACGTCTATAAGATCCACTCTCGGTGTTATGATGTGCGTTTGTTCTTGTTTCGCTATCAGTCCTGCACCCACCGAGCTAGAGTTGAGATTTGTAGCCTACTTGCTTCTACAGATGGGAGGAGTCAGTGCACCCCCACTGTGTCCCAATACTACTTATCATCAATTTGACTGTCTCCTGTTATACAAGGGGAGGAGTCAGTGTTGTTACAGTTGAAGCCAGTAGAACTAGCGATCTCAATCGATTTTTTACTATGATTAGATGCACTGCAGCGCCATAAAATGAATGAAGATGTAAATTGGATCAATGCTATTGAAAGATTGCAGTTTAATAGAGGTCTGCATTCTACACTTTAGGGCGTGTGTCCACATTTGACATGAGACACAAGCATAGTATGTGTGTGTGTGTGTATCTGTGTGTGTACAGTATGTGTGTATGCATGTGTGTGTGTGTGTATTGCTCGCACAGACGTACGGCGACCCAGCTAGAGTTTCTCACGCCCAACATCTCTGCGCCCGGTCAGGTCTACACCTCGCTGCAGGTGGACGACATGGCTGCCGTCACTCTCAGGCAGCCCTTCACATATACCGACGACCCCGTCGTCAGCACCACAGAACCGCGCATCTCATTAGTGAGGTACAATACCACCACCGTGCACAGCGTCGCATCTCATTAGTGAGATATACCACCCCCGCACACACTCACGCATCTCATTGATCACAAAAATACCAAAGGTGTGACAGAAGTTAGAAAACATAATAATAGGGCATGGACAGGCACTTGGATAACGTCTGTGTGTCTGTCAGTGGGGGCAGTGTGATGTCTGTGTACCTCTCTGTGAGAGTGTATCTGTTTGTCTGTGTGTCTGTCAGTGGGGGCAGTGTGATGGAGGTGACCGGAAGGAACCTCGACGTAGTTCAGAAGCCGCTTCTCATTGTCTATCACAGGACGGGCAACAAGACCTCCGTGAGTCTCCCCTCCCCCCTGTAGTATTAGTCTGGGTGTGGACCAAAGCATTAAGGCTATCTGAGCGACAGTATAATGCTTTTCTGGATTACTGATGCGTTGACAAAGGTGAATATCTTTCTTCCTTCAGTTCAGTATCGCACTCCTTCCTATACTGGCTGTGACTTCATGCGATATCAATGTTTCACGCGCAATATTCACAAGTAATATTCATATATAATATTCACATGTAATATTTTAAAGATACTAATGTAGATGATGGAACTGTGCTATCCACGATTCTGGTTACTTGCTTTTATTATTTTGACCCACTTAGTATTCGCTCATCTAGATCATTTGTTCTGATTGGTTGCAGCCGTGCACAATTAGATCGAGCACAAAGCTCGAGTGCCTCACACCCAGCCTATCAGACGCCGGGTCACAGATCGCGAGCCAGGTCGACCTCGCAATTGGCTTTGTTATGGACAATGTGACCCAGTTGCTGCGACAGATGCGGGTCGGGGGTTGGGTCCGGTCGGTGACCTACTTCCCTGACCCCGTCGTGATCCAGTTTGCTCGTCCAGTGCGGTACTCAAGCGACGAGCTGCTAGTGATCACTGTGAGTCTGACCTATAATACACTCAATAACGTTCGAAAGCAAATAAGTAGGTCAAGTAATCTAGTAGCAACTGTCTCTCAAAAGCTCTTTGAAAAATTGCAGACAATAGATGTTTAATAGAGAATAATTTGTCATAATGGTGTACACTATAAATAATTATCATTGCAATGAAATAAATACTGACTAGCCATTTCAAATTTTATTCAAATTTAGTTTCATTTATCTAATTGTAAGATTTTTGACCTTTTTAATAAACTTGAAAGTTTTGTGACTAAATTGTATATTCCTAATGTAATGATTCAAATTTTGAGCCTTTGCGTGCATTTTTGCTGTTTTTATAACATTGATAGTTATGTCAGTAGGTAGTGCTATGTTTTGATTGGCAGTTACTTCGTATATGACTCGCATGATTGGTTGCAGGGAAAGAACCTGGAGCTGCTGCATCACTTCAGGGACCTGGGCGTGACGGTGGGCGGGGCCAAGTGTTGGATTGACAGCCCGGCTGTGGGGGAGGCGGGCGCGGGGGGGGAGGCTGACGTGGTGCGCTGCAAGCCCCCCACTCCCCAGGACAAAAAGGAACTCAACGCCAAGAAGCAGGCGCTCGTCGTCGTCAGTGTCATCATTATCTTGCATTTTTCAATGCTATTATAATGATAGTTGATTAGGCTCCTTCTTATTACAGTGTAGGCCTGTGCGTGGAGTTCAAGCTGCTGTTTATATCGTAGCTCGAGGCAATGCTAATCAAACAGCCAAGAAATGCTAATATTTTATCCTCTTCTTTTGGATTTAGGCCTAGTTGTATTGCTGTATCAAATGTTGCTGCATGGCAGCGTTTTATATCGGCGAGTGAGCGAGTACCGCCGTGACTCTGAAAGCCTCCGCTCAGCGGCGGGGTTTTCGCTCAGTCTGAACCGTGATCCACCAGTAGTCAATGGCAATCGCATCCTGGCATCTTAGCAGATGCTAAATGATGACGGATCGGTGTATAATTAAAGCGAGGTGGTTATGAAACTTTGACATTGGAGTCATTCTGTCGCCAGCTGACGCTGGGTAACTTCCGTCGCGAGGTGGGGGTGCTGAGTTACGACGGTCCACCCCACCGCCTGCCCCTCATCCTGGGGCTGACCCTGGGCCTGGCCCTGCCCCTCCTGCTAGCCTGCATCATTGCCCTCATAGTCTGTCGCTGGAAGCGGCGCAGGGGGCGCGGGAACAAGCCCGGCCCCCCGGGGCTGCTTGAGATGGACGTACGACCCCCCTACCAGCCCCCCCACAGACACTCTAACCCATACCAGGGCGCGGGGGGGGCGCGGGGAGTGAGCGGGGGGGAGGGGGAGACGGAGCGGTGTCTGGGCGACAAGGACGAGGGGGGCGAGGAGGAGGGGGGGGCAGAGGGCAAAGGTCAGGGACAGTCTCATTTCCAATAGGGTTATTGATGATATACTTGGTGTATTTATAGCCTCTTGCACACAGACTACAACCGATCAAGATGATATCAATTTCTATTAAATGGACACAACCAATCGCTTCAGGCATACGTAGATGATTTTGCATGCTATTGGTTGGCGCAGATGACCTGACCTACTTGGAGGGTTTGTTGCGGCGCATGGACAACAAGCGACTGCGCAGTGCTGCGAGGGACGTCTTCATTGAGAGGGAGAGGCTCGAGCTCGGCAACCTGCTCGGCAAAGGTCAGCGGCCATCTTTATTTTACTGCTTATTGCCGCTCAATCCTCTATTTTTTCTATATAAATAATTGCTGTTAAAGATCGATGGCTGAAAATATTACTCAGATATTTAAAGCACCCCGTCAAGGGATGCTGCAGGTTTCATTATCGACTGATTCAGATTTAGTTAATTATGGTACCATCGGCTGGCTGGAGTCGTGATAAGGTGATGTAACGCCTGTTCTGATCGACTGTATCCGCGTCACTTCAATCGAGTCTACGCTGCCACGCGAAAATATATATAGATTTGTGTGTATTTGTCACAAGACAGAAATTAATTGAAAACGTAGAAAAACATCGAAAACTTAAGCCACAATTATATAACGGGTACAATCACTGTGCGCTGAGATATGTAACGCCAATTCTGATTGGCTGTGTTCAGGTCACTTTGGTCGTGTCTATGCTGCCACACTCAGGGACGCAGAGATGAAGGAACCGCGGCCCGTCGCTGTCAAAACCATCGAAGGTGAGGCCACACTACTTGTCATATCGACCACCAGTTGATGTAGAGTTTCATGTTTAGTCCAGATCAATACCTAAACCAGAAGTTGATCAAAAGTTTCATGTTTGACTCAGATCAAGACCTTAACCACAAGTTGATGGAGAGTTTCATGTTTGACTCAGATCAAGACCTCAACGTGAAGTTGATGGAGAGTTTTCTGGAGGAAGGCATCATCATGAAGAACTTTGACCACCCCCACGTCCTCTCTCTGATTGGGCTGTGTCTGGGCTACAAGAAGGAACCGATGGTCATCCTGCCCTTCATGGCGCACGGAGATCTGCGCTCATATGTCAAGGACAAGCACATGGTGAGTCACTCACGCGCACACTCATTTACTCATGCACTCACTCATTCGTGCACTCACGCACTCCTTCACTGACTCTCCGCACACTTGCTCAGCAAGTGTGCTGTTGGCTAACAAGTACGCCATTTAGTAATGAATACTGTATGTGCTAATGAGTTTGTGGAGTTGAGTGTATTCTAATAATGGTGTTGTTGCAAAGTTGAGTGTGTGAATGCAGAGTGTGCCGTATGCTAATGAGGGTGCTGGTGCAGCATGTATTCTATGCTAATGAGGATGTAGAGTGTCAGGTATGCTAATGAGGATGCAGAGGGTATCATTATGCTAATGAGGGTGTTGGTGCAGAGTTTTACGGCGCGCCAGCTGCTGCTGCTCAGTCAGCAGGTCGCGGAAGGCATGGCCTACCTGTCTAACCTCAACTTTATCCACCGCGACCTCGCAGCGCGCAACTGCATGTAAGCCTCGCTCCTATTGGTCCATCACTGCTTGTAAGCCTCACTCTCATTGGTCCATGACTGCATGTAGGCTTCGCTCTCATTGGTTCATCGGATTCAGATCATCTTATTTCTTTTGGATGGTACTACTGAATTCAGCTGGTTTAAGAATCATTATCATTTGATTGAAACTTTAAATTTTGATGCATTTATTGCCTAAACGACCCTGCTTGTTGTAGGATCTAAGCATAAGCGACCTATCCCAATCTGTTACAGGATAGATGAGGAGAACGTGGTGAAGGTGGCGGATTTTGGTTTGTCGCACGAGCTGTATGACCGCGAGTACTACGCGAGCAAGGACCCAAAGTCCAAGCTGCCCATCAAGTGGATGGCGCTCGAGAGTCTCGAGGAGTTCATCTTTACTACCAAGTCTGATGTTGTACGTAGTGCTTACTGTTTGAGGCTCACCTACTCTCCTACGTTGTACGCACTCATAGAGACTGATGCACAATTTTCTGGCTTTTCCTTTCTCTTGACCTTGTCCTATCGAGTCACAGGTAACAATTTGAAAATTTAAATCAAGATTAATTAAATAACTACAGTTATCTTTGAACCGAAAGCCAGGCTGGTGAGGTGAATGGGCGTGCCCAAGGCGCGGCCAATGCTCTAGCAATGGACAGACAATCGCCAAACCGGTAATAACCAATATGAGACCGTTTGACCCGACAATGGTCACTATCAATCAATCAAGAGCGGCTTTGGGACGCATGACAATGACTCTGCATGGAGTGCCCACATTCCACTGCATTGCAGCGAAGAGCTTTCCGCTCTTCACTCTCAAAGCAGCTCAGAGCTGCTCTGAGCTGTTACATTGCCCACCCTGCCCCCATGTGGCCCGCTGTCGTGCAGTGGTCGTTTGGAGTGTTGATGTGGGAGTTGATGACTCGCGGGGTGACGCCCTACCCTGACGTCGAGGTCTTTGAGACGCGCAACTACCTCGCGTCTGGGCGCAGGCTGAGGAAACCAAAGTACTGCCCAGACAACGTGTGAGTACTGCCTAACCCTAACTTTAAATCAAAGTACTGACCCGACAATGTGTGAGTGCTGCACCCTAACCCTAACCCCAAACCAAAGTACTGCCCCGATAATATAGTTTAACATCAGTTTCCTTGCCGCAGCTGTTGCAACAGTAGTTTAATGTCCTTTTCTGTTGCCGCAGGTTTGCGATAATGGTGGACTGTTGGCACGAGGCCCCCGAGCACCGCCCAACCTTTAGCGAGCTTGTCAACCGCCTCGAGGCGCTGCTCACGCCCCCCCCGGGGGCTGTGGGGGGGCAGGGGGGCTCCGGGTCCCTCTCGAGGCGGGAGCCCATGTATTTGAATATGGCCGAGTCCCAGGAATACTTGAAGCCTGCCGGGGGGGAGGAGAGACTTGAATCTAGCGTGGACTAGGGCGGGAGGGGGGGATTGGGGAGTCAGTCAAGAACACTTGACAGAGCAATTCTCATTCCATCTTTGACTCAATTTATTACAATTTTGTTGCTGTACTTTCTAATCTTGATTTCCTGTATCGTACATGCACGCAATGCTAGAAACCAGTACTTGGAAATAAATTATCCTGTCTGACTTGGGTCTGTTTTTCTCTCATGTTTTACTCTAACGATGAGTCAGTATGGATGGGAGCGCGACTGTTGCGTCGCAGCAATGGAGACTTGTGAATAAAGGCAAGACTGCGCTATGCATTTAGATTTTAATGTTTGTATTTCTACGAGTCGTATGTGATTTGCTTGTTTACCAATGAATCGATATTGAGGTGCATTGCACTTAGCTGTATCCAATCCTGTGTGCTGTAATGTGCAAGAGCTGCTGAATCTTTGGTGAAACATAGCTTGCATAAAAATCTGTGTGATTTCTTTGTAAGTGTAAAGAAGTTCTGCAAAGCAGTTCTGCAAAGTATTATCTCTGATTTATCTAGCAAAAATTGTATTTGGGCAATTTAATTTTATCTTGGAATAGCTGTGAAAAGACAATTTATATAGCATGATTGTACGCTCTTTGCGTTGTAGCCAATATTCCATTAATTAGCACTGATAGGTAGATCTGCAGGGTGCACTATATGTAGAAGTGGATCACAGCGAGTTGTATGAGTCACTTGTATGCTATCAGTAGCATGTGTATGAGTATATATGCTATCAGTAGCATGTGTATGAGTATATATGCTATTAGTAGCATGTGTATGAGTATATATGCTATCAGTAGCATGTGTATGAGTATATATGCTATCAGTAGCATGTGTATGAGTATATATGCTATCAGTAGCATGTGTATGAG
>JAQIWG010000918.1:0-28066 GCA_034695025.1 Chamaedrilus cognettii
CCCCCAATCCACTTGGGTGAGTAGCCATCCAGTATCGGTCTGTTTGCTGACATTGCTATGTCCGCTTGGCGCACTGCTTACGTTTGTGCGGGAATCTGTCTGTCCATCTGCTGTCATGCAATCTAGACCAGCGGACTTCCTATCAGATCAGATCTCGACGTCATACACAGATGACTCGGCCTGGTGTCTGTACCTTGGCTGCTGCCCGCTCGAGTCGACAAGCACAGACGCGAGTGTGTGGCTCGTTTGGCCGCCCTCAAATAAAGTCACATTCTTACAGTAAAGACGATATCAATTTATTCAATTCATCCATCGCTTTCACAAATCATTGACTTTTTTTGCAGTCGCTTCTTGTAAATATGAAGCTTTTTATGCATTTATGTTAAAGATATAACTTAAAAACAGTAAGAGGAAAGAAAGTAGCGAGACAGTGACAGCAGTCAAGAGCAGCTTGTGCAACAGATCAGTATCAATATGTTATTATGATAACATTATGATTCACCGATAAAAACCGGCATGAGAGCAGTTTTGCGCCTATCAAACGTTGTCATTTAATTTATCCAAGCTTAGGGATTTTCATATATCATGCATTCTTCAAATGATTTATTGGACGTACTAAATGAGCCAGTGTGTATCACTCTTTGTGAATGATCTGAAACATCAACTAACACTGTTGCGTTTTATTCCATGACAGTACACAATACAAATAATATATCTTTATAAGAAACTCAATGCATTGCTAACTTCCACTTGACAGTCGTCAAGTGGTCGACAGTCGTCAATAATTCATGTGCAAGTTTGGGCCTGGTCTTTTGAAATGTATCATAATTAAATTTAAGCCTTAATCCCACTCCCCTTCGTGCAGCCTCTCAGTTTAATTTTTCCCTAAATTTACCCCTCCCTCATCATTAATTTTTGAATGCAATGTCAAAATAAAGCCTCCCTGCATAAATAACATTCAGCGAAACCACCTGCGTATAAAGCAAAGCAAATAGAGCCTGATAAACGTGCAAGCCCGGGAACAAGGAATTGACCTGCAGCCCAGAGCTCCTCGGGTGAGTCGTAAAAGGTGACTAAAGAAGGGGGAGCTGTTCTGTGGTGGCCCTCTTACACAGAACCGGACGGTAATAGTCTTTGATACTAGACTATACTACACGGTCCTTAAGATTCACCCCCCCCCCTGGTAAATTTGCGACGATCATCTCTCTCGGCTCAGTAGAGAGATCTTGATTCGCAATCACGACCCTCAGCGTAAACAAACTTCGAGCCGACAAAGCGGCGGAAGGGTAGGGGTCGGCGGGAGTGGGGACGTATTAATGAAGAGGTTATTTAAAGGCCATTGACAGATAAGACGCCATACCCATCGGTCTGTAAATTGTTTACAGTCAATGAAAGTGACTGCACTTTGGTGTCGTGGCGGCTTCCGACTGGATTGTTTTCAAAGATTATGCACATCTCATTCATAGTACTGCTAGTGTTATTTTACAAACTGTCACAGCAATGAACTTAGAAACATTGACTTAAGTCTCACAATGGTAACTTCCGGAAACAATTGTAATTTCTAGGCTTGAATAATAAAATAGGAGCGTTTTGCAACAACAGTGTCTTATTAATGAATACCAACGCATACATAATACATTGAATTCAATTGTATCTGCCAAATATGACACGCAAAATGTCACGGTTGGGTGCATAAATATTTCACTGAAGTGATTCAATTTCATAAATGGAAAACTGCAATTGAATTTTAATCTGCATTTAATTTTGTGGTCCACTTGACGACAACGTCAATTTTATTATAATATATTCGAATCTGATCCACTCTCCAAATAACAACAGCATTTGAGTAAGCCTGTCACATAGCAAAATAATAAGGTGAGATCTTTTAAACTCACCAATATCATGTCGCTTGTTTATATCCATCGTTAATCACAGCAAATTTTAGTTTCTTCAGTTTTCTGCATCCAGAAGCACGCCTCGAACCGATCAAAGAAAGCAACGTCGTTGTCAATAAGTTGACTTCCACAACGTGTGCTGTACAGCTGCTCGAATCACGGCGGCGTTAAAGTCTCCACCGACCAGCAGTGTTATTCATCACTCGGCTGCGAATCGATAGTCCAGTCCGCGTTCTGATCAAACTGTAATCCAATACTGCTGCTAATGTTTTGATTTCACTTCGCCATCTTCAAGATGAATCAGTTCCGATCGCCTTGCATCTAAAACACATCTGAAGGTACAATTTGCTGGGCAGGTTGACGCAGCAGTGGCCCTAGCCTAATGTCATTCAGAGATATTTAATAACAAGTCACTGTTCTCCAGCGTTGATAGACACAACACTGGTTAATGGTTTTACAACCAAGGCCTATACCGAGAACTGTGCTGTCGAATCACAGTCATAAATCAAGCTTAGCCAAACGCTGTTGACCTACTGCCTTGATGCTAAATGCATGCTAGTCTAAGCTTAGTAACTGGCCAATGAAGTCAGGAGTTGTATAGTCTACCTCTTAAAACGTTCTTTTGTAACATTGCAATAATTGGCTCACAGACTTAAATAGTACCTTCAAGAAATCGAGTCCAGGTCAAGTCAACGATTCGATCTTCATTATCCAACCTCAATAAATAAGTCAGTTCGCCTCTGTCACATTTCGCTCCGCGGTCCACACACGTACCAACGCTCTAATGTCCTGCCCGCATGCCTAGGGCGCTCTGACACTGGTCCGCCTACGATGGTTGCTGCGATAAAAATGCCAGTGCAGAGACTCGACCGAGTTGATGCTTTAAAACCGCGCCACAGACTGCGTTCAGCGAAACTGCAGCGCGGAGCCCGCTGATGCAAACTCAGCTAGAGTCCCGTGGACTCAGACCCACAGCGCAAGGGGGGGCAAGGGGCGTTGTCCCCCTGCTCGAGGCCTATGGTCCCACTGCCCTTGCCCCCGCCCTGCAAACAAACTGATTTCAAAACTAAATTGCCCCCCCCTTGAAAACTATCGTGCATTGGGGCTGCGAGGACTGTCAGGGTAAGCGGAGAAACGAATGAAAGGAACGAGACGTGATCGAGACAACGATGATCGTAAATTATAGCGGCAATAAAAAAATACTACTGTGGTCTTAATACTGTAAGTTCGACGTGAGCTATCCAATGTGCAGTCTCTATTAAAGTATTTAGAGAATATTAATCAAACTGCTGTTCAATTTTAAAAATACAGTTTTAAAAACACTTTTAAAATTAAGAAACTTACTGTTCTACAACGTGGTCTTTTGGCGAAAAGATAAAATGCAGCCAAATGTCGTGGACGGAGCTCTTGAAAAATATGTATGAAGGTAGTTCACATTAACTTGTTTTACTTGCTGAATTTTTTTCAGCGATCAGGTTCATACAATCAATGCATACCTGTTCACAATGCTTTCAGAAGCTCGTCTAAAAAACTAAAATGCAAAGGCCTTCACATAAGTTTTTGGTAAAAAATATTATGTCCTACATCGCCCGTCAAAATACAATTTAAATGTGTTATAATTGTATACTGCTCCCCTATTTTCAAAATGCTCCTGCGCCATGCCTGACAGACATTGTCGGCCAAACTGTGCGCAGCCTCAGGACATCTGTCGACACCCTCCGAAGGCCGGCCCACTTCCGGGGGCTCAGTTCAGTGGGCGGAGTTAAGCGCCTGTCAATAAGGCAGCCTATAGTCGACTTGTCTACGTGCCATTCACACCAAGCTGTTCAACAGATTGGGGTTGAGAAATCGTTCAAAAAAGTCTACTGCACGCTCTGTCCATTTGCATTTGTACATTGTAAATACATCGCAACTGCGCTCCAACATTTAGCACGATAATGGACATCATAACATTGAACTAAACACGCAGAACGGGCTGCTTGCTAAGGTTGATAAGAACGGCTTCATTTGACTTGCAAGCTTCTTCGTCTGGTCAATAATTTAATTGTCGTTACTGGCTTAAAACTGCCAAAGCTTTGAAGCAAGTAATACACATGCATACCGGTACAGACATAATTCAACTGCAAACGTTACGGGCCTATCGCGTGTTATTCTTCTCAGTACGATCATTATATCTTTCCGGCGTTTACATATTTAGTTCGAAGGTTATTTGACTAAATCTCACAGTGTCCTGACAGGCGACACCTCCCCCACTCTCCTCCCCCCCCCCCCCCCATCCCCGGATTGAAATATTGGCGCGGCTTCGCCTCTCAATATTAATTAGCTAAAATTTCACACAAATAGGAAAACCTTGCAACTAGCAACACGCTCGTAAAACAGACGCCAAGTTTGCGTGTGTCGGTATTCGGCAGCATGCGACGCGTGATAATGACAGGACTGCAGCGTGTTCCACAACCCACACTTCTCGTACGCGCACAGACCGTAATTAGCGCGACGTTTCGTCACGATTGTTAACAAGGGGAGACGGGGGAATGTTGGACAAGTATTCTCATACATGTTTTCAAATTTAAAAAAAGTATTCTTGCGCGAATTTAACGAGTAATTATTGCTCAGGAGCGCAATGTCAGTTGTTTGTCTGACAAAAAATCTAAAGAAATGTTTAAATTGCGCCATATTCTTGATAATTGCAAGAGACGCGATACTTTTTGAAAAATGCATCATTTAAGCCTAGACAATGGAGGTATTAGAACGAGTAAATTAATTACTTGCTGAGACCTTGAAGAACAAATACGCAAAATTCACAAATTACATGATTAATTCTCATATGCACATCTGACAAGAAACATTTCAAATAACGTATGAAGCGAGTAATAACTAAAATTCAAATACATTTGAAGGGAGCATCGGCCCCTTTGTCCCAAGCCCCTATAGTCACGGCCTTGCCTTGACATCCCACTCGGGTCATACAGCTGTTACCTTACGCGAACAATGACAACTTGGCTTTTTAGCACCTAGCCTGACTTGTTCAATGCCTTGTACGTCTGATGACTTGGCGCTGGAGACAGCCGCGCGTGTCGGTACGTCGCCTGGGGTGATGCTCCACATTGGCCGTATAGGACATCGTCGTACTACTACAGTGTAGTATTACTACGATGTAGTAATGCTAAATTCGAGAACCGGGCGGCGGGCGGTCTTTTCTAAAACTAGGCCCCCTGAGAGACATGGAAGTTTCAAGGGGGGAGGGTATAGGAGGTTCGAGATACCTGATATGAATTTTAAAAGTTTGCGTTAGAAATTTGGTTTGATTTCAAATTACATGCAAATTGCCTCCAATATCAGCCTATTACGTTAGTACAATACAATTTCACATTTACTAAACCACACTATTATAGTCATAGTGAACTAGTTGTTACAAAAGACAAAAAGCCTGTTTGGCCGTGCAATATTCTGAGCAAGTCTTTTTTTTTAATTTATTTTTTAGCGCCTGTCAGGAAACGTGAAGTATACGCTCACGCGTCGCCTAAATGTTTTTGATGACCTCGGCTCTTACCGTCTCATCCACACAGTGTCTCAGCATTGCTTTGTACGATCGTGCCATACTCCTCGACTAAAAGGTCAACCTTCTTAAGTCCATCATGTGCAATCCTGAATTATTATTAGGCCACGCTTGAAGCAGTAGAACCCCCTATTTATAATACATAACTTGCCAATGCCCGCGAGGCAGAACGATCGCATGCACGGTGACCAATGACACATCGCGAAGAATCATTTCTAAAGCGAGATGCCGGTATTAGTGCGCGGCTATCAGTTAGCATCATCTCTCCGCGCGCAGTTAGTGTTTATTAACACATATGGAGCGATGGAGAACTTGGATAAGAAGAAGGCGTTTGACAATCTGAATCAAGAGTCGCTCCTTTAAGGCGATCAGTGAATCGAGTCCCAGTCTGACAGGACTCTATAAATGTTTCAAAGCTGTAGTTGTCAACGAGAAAGGCCATTGTTAAAGACCGGAGCATGTCATCAATTACATGGTGTAATTACAGATTATTGCCGCGTTTGACAACAACTAAGCATCGATGTGAGACTAATGCTCCTTCATCTGTGCATTGTTATGAATGATGCTGACGCGCCGAGTTACATTTCATGAGGATCGCGCCGATTGTTTGCCTTTGAACGGTGTCACGCAGCATTACACCATTCTGGTCGTGTGCTTCATGTTACACAAGGTAACGAGTCTTATCACGATTATAAAGTGAAAGTCTTTGAGCCACGAGTCGTTTACAATAGTTCAATCCTGAATGTTGTACAATGTTAGAGAGGCCATTGAGCAAACTAATGAACTAAATAGCAGCCTGTAAATTTTGTCATTTGTACCACACTACAAAATAAGCAGTGCCTAGAATGTCTACGACCGCATAATCGATTTAGGATGACACCATTTCATTGAAACATAGCTTTGGCCAATTAAGTAAAGATCGTGGCATTGTTATCAACACGCATAAAGCATTGGCAGACATGTCTTGTCGCAAACCCAATACACATATTTCCATCAATTTTAGAAAGATGGGACCGTCAGCATATAAGTATCCGTTTGAAGATAGAAACAGCCCCAATATACCTAAGCATGTTGAAACCGTTCCACCGTCCCGTTTGTTAGCTATAACTCAATGGTAGCCTGTTAGAATCATAACGCGTAATGTGATATTCATTCGCGGCATAAATAGTTCACTTGCTAATTCGGAACCTTCAAGAGTAAATTAAGTTCAAGAGTAATGTACGAGATCACTAAATTCGCTTTTGACAACGTAAAGTTCAAAGCATACGCCGGGTCCAATTAACCTAAGCCGACGTCGGATACCTGTATGGTCATTCACCAACAACAGCAAAGTATAGGTGGAATTTCTTAGGAAGCAACACGCAAGCACTTGAGTGTTTGAGTGCTCTGCAGAAGTGCGCAGACTTAACAAGACATCTGTCAGTCTTAAGTCCACTAAATAAATGAGTTTAGTGTGTTATAACGTTTGACCGGTTGAGAGTACTGGGCACACAGGTGACACACGAGCCAATAATGACAACATTTATTTTATAGGGTTTGAAGTAATGACAAAAAGTGGTCTACTAATTTAAAGATGCATCAATTTAACTTGCAAAATTAAATAATCTATATGAATCGAAACTCGGCTTAAGCAAGAGGTGGAGAACTGGCCACCGCCCTCATTTAAAACCGTGACTGTAAACCATTAGGCCGCCAAGCTCGCTGTTTCCAGACCGAATAGCCTGCACATGCAGTTACACAGAAGACATGCTTCTCGTAGAGTGTCCTATACACCATGCATGTCCATTTAACGCATACAAATTTGTTTCAATGCAATAATTATTGTTGATTAATCTTTCCGCGTTCAAACTAATATTTGCTTTATCTTTGATGCATTATCATGGAATGATCAAATCAAGATTTGCTATCCGTCCACAATTAAAAACAGACATGGACTATACCATCTGTTATTGTCAGCTCACACTTATCTCCCAATTTAAATGCCCAGCGCGCGAGGCATTTAAAACCACGTTGTGGCGATCATTCTAAGCGCAGAAGCCGCCGCTGCTACTGCTGCGCTGTGAGTCAACACACTTGACGCTATATCCCGTGGAAAAGGAAACCCAAGCCCAGGTCTGCTCCCTGACCAGCCGGTTCTTGTTTGCCGAGTGTGCCTGGCAGTGTCTGTCACAGGATGATGACCCGGTGTCTGCGTGCTAGAAGTGTACACCTGCTGTCCCGTAGAGAGTCATGGTTAATCAGTCATGGTGGGCTGGCTGCAGGTGCGTGACGTCATCAGTGGGCAATCGCCAACGAGCTAGAACTTCAGATCATCTGTTGTGCAGTCTATTCTAGACTTCGGGTCTCTTTCCACCGTGCATATTTTGCATGAAATTTTACTTGCAATTTTACATGCAATTTTACATACAATTTTGCATGCAATTTGGTTTGCAATCATGATATAAAAATTATAATGTAAAATGTCCTTAACTGGGTTTCATGCAGGTCGTGCATGCAACCCTGTTAAGGAACAAGCCGTGCGTGACACCAAGTTAAGGAAATCGTTGTCATGACAACGGCCAAGTTAAGGAAATCGTTGTCATGACAACGGATATATCACATTCTACCTTTCTTAACATGGTTGCATGCAAAATTGCTTGCAACATATGCATCGTGGAAAGGAGACCTCACTCTAACGAATCTTAATTAGGGCGGCTGCGACATGCGATGATCTGAGAGGCCTATACAACGGCCGTTGCTGTCATTGTAAAGTTTGTAATGCACTCCGCATTACTGCATCACAATTAATCGCACCGTAATCGCAAAAAAACCGATTAAATTTATCGGGGCGCGTACGGGATGAAGAAAAATGCGACGATTATTTGGGATGAAAACACACCGTAAATATCAAATGACATTATATTGCATTCCATCGGCCTACTTGTCTTTCTAAATGCAAGATCCCAAGTTTGCATATTTGTTATATTTCATAAGTGGATTTCAAATATCGCCTTGACAGTAACTGCTGTTAAAGATCAGCCATTGAACGCTGGTTACTTGATACGACCATTATCGCCTACTGTTTAACAGAGGCAGAGCATGACAAAGGTCATCAAAATACACCGTGAAAGCCAACCGAAGTACAGCGGTGAGTCGTTGCCACACACTGTGGGGAGCATGTGGCAGCGATTGCCTGCTTCCCTCGATGACAAAAACAGTGGTTCGGGTGGGAGCCAAATAAAGAACAAAGGGCTCACCTGTTGATTACACAGGTTCTACGATCGATATCGAGGTTGAGCAGGTTACCTGCATGGCACATGCACATCTATGGATTGCTGTATGCGGTAGTGACATACATACTTATCTTTGTTTCAACATGCTTACACGAAACGTCGTCGAAACATGAACACATAACTCGAAGAAAATATAATTGAGGTTTGTTAAAAAGAACAAACTTTAAGTCAGAAACTATAGGAGGAAGTGTAACGACCTCAAATATATTTAATAGTTGAATTATGCGATCGAGTTTGTGCTACTGAAAAGGGGGTTAGAGATCATGGACAGTCTCTTCTCTGGAGATGCCTCGCCTATGATATTGCGTCGAAGATCTTTCGCGTCGTTATTCTGTCAGCAAGGCATATAGGCCTAAACCTATCCTCAGATCAGTGATGCACCTCGTCCAGAGTCTTAACCTGACCGCTATAGCTCACAACGCCATCTGCGGTGTACAAGACTTGTGGACTGATCTACTACCCAGTATTATAATAGTGGTAGGCCTACTGGTGCCATCAAAGCAGGCTCACTCTATAATAGTTATTATCGAAGTGCATTAGCCTATGTACAATGCTAATTGAGTACGATGAAAAGGGCACACAAGCATTGCTGGGAACTTTTAGGCTCAACTCTCAACCATAACTGAAAAGGTATTACAGACTGCGATATACCCCTTAGGGGGGGGGGGGGGAGGGAAGCGGGTGAAAACTAGATAATATATGGCCTGCATTGTAAATTTGTAATCAGTTGAAGATCTGCTGAATGGATGGAAAGATGGACAACATAATCAATCTTGAAAAGGTTCAAAAATCCGGAGAGCGAATTAACAGACTGCAGTGTTTACATCACGTAAACAAACCGCTGGAAAGGAATGACGGAAGGGCGGGATGAAGAAAGAAGCCTGAGGCAGATGAAGAAAGTTGAGGAAGCCCTGGGGATAGTTCGGCCTTGAGTGACTGGGTGACTGCAGTGGAGCGTTCAGAAGTCATTAGCGACAATAGCTGTCTGGTCGTGAGGCGAAAGCGCTGCAGACGCTACGAACCAAGTTTCAAAGAAGAGAGAAGGGGATGTTTTGATACCAGGCTGCTCGGGGGGAAATACTCATACGGTTCGCACCCCTGAATATTTCATATGACACGTTTCAAAAGTAAACGTCTAAAAGTCTATGAAATTATTAAGATCGAAAAATTGCAATTCGGGCATTTTGATCGAAAAGAACCGAGTTGCTTTAAAGACGAAAATGGGTCCAAATGAAATGAAATTTAATTGTCACGTTTTGTGTGATACTTCCTTCATACACAAAAACCATATTTGAATCTATCTATTGAAGCTAACATTGTACGATGCTTTATTATAGTTTAACAACATTTAATGTTCATTTAGCCATCTAGCATAATAATGTACGCATAATAATTTTGACATTGTTATAGCCTGTTATCAACTAGTAAATTTAAAGTCATTTAACATTTTAAATAAAAAAACAATGATATATAGGTAGGCCTATAGCCTATGACAAAACATAGATGACAAAACATAGATGATATTTTAGGCCACAATCTACGTCTATCAGACCAGTAATAATTACACCGGCCTGGCTGCTTTATGCTCAAAGTTCTAAACCTGCATCTCTTTAAACCTGATATAAAAAACGAATAATATTAGACCCTACTGATAGTGATTTACAGTTTTTCAAATGCGAATGCTGTAAATTCAAATGATCTTTCTTCGTAATTGATCATAAAAAGATACCACAGCCTACAACACATTAGCCTACCGGCCCCCTCGTAAACTGTACTACTGGCCCAAGATCTATGTGAGAATGCCTCAGTCTATAGGCATCCTGACGTTTAGCCAGAATAGACGCCCCCGTTCTAACTCTTATGGGTCTGTGTTAACAATGCGCAGGAAGCGAGTCTCTGTCATGCAGACAGGGCTGGTTGTAGCTCTACTAGAAGACAAGGCCTCCCGCCGCGCGAGCAACTGTATCAAACCCCCGCTGCAAGTCAACTCTATCAAACCACCGCTGATGGTCAACGCTATCAAACCCCTGCGGATAGTCAAACTCTCGTTTGCAGCTCGTTCTCGTAACGCTAATCACCGGTCGACATCGTTTGGTCGCGAGCAGTTTTGTTGTCTTTTCTTTGGCGGGCGTTGAAACGTATGTGTTAGCGAGAGATCGTTATCTAAATTCGAGTGCACACGGGAGTTAGTGTGTCGGGGGCTATCATCCGCCGCATGATAGAGAAGAGAGGAAGAAGGGAAGTCACGTGGTGAACGGGTATCATATCTATGTCGACCTCCTAAAGTAATCAAATGAGACGCCACATGATGTTGAACTCCATATAACTGTGTCTGTTAACATGCCAGGCGAATAGCTTTATGGATAATGTCTTAGGCTATACAGTTTTGTCTGACAGCAGGCAATATTTTCTTGCTGGCAGTCAGACTACTTTTCGACAGTTTGAATAGCGTGACAGTTGCTGTAAAAAAACAGAAAAACAATCGTAACTTTTTAGATCAACGAAAAAAACAAACTATGTAGAAGCAAGAAATTTACATATTGTGTAGCCTACGTGTACAGTTAGCGAAACCACTCTCAGTCCAGTTTCTCTCAAAAATTGTTACGGAAAGAGCCTAAACCCACTACACCGCAAGCAGGAACATAGACTGCTTTTCTTCTTGAAAGTCGAATTGAGACAATGGCTTTCACCATCATCATTAAACCAAACATTGGCTCGTACGTCGGGGTAACTGTTTTATCTAAAGGCCGATACAATGTGCTATGTAGATGAGCCTTTGTATGTGCTCCATGCGACAGGTCAAATCCACAGAGAAGACCTGCATCAATGAGACACGATATCTACCATCCTCTGCAAGAATCCCTTCAGTCATTCAGATATGATCTTTCCACGGCTCCGGACGCGGAAACTGTCGATTAACTCTCCGCGGGTTCCGGTCGATCATCTAGATCCGCTGATTATCCGGATCTCTGATTCCCTGCCTAAGATCAACAGGATAGATCCTTTGGTCACCCGCTGGTCAGCGCTGACCGCTTGTTGCGGTCATTCATTGACCCCGCCATCACTCGAGATGACCTCAGTCGATGCCGCGCTGATGAGGGGTCAAGACGGGGAGCGGACGGTGTTTTGAGCGAAAACATTGCGTTTGTGTTTGCGCTCGGCGTGGTGCGACGGTAGCGTGCGGCGTAGAATAACCGCATCCAGCGAATATGAACGAGCTCTGATGATATCTAACGTGTTAGGGCTCTAGGGCTCTAGATATCGTGATGCGGTGCCTATTCCTCCCGTAGCAGCGGTCAAAATGATGACGAAATGGACAATACAAAATAAGCGCACAAAATAATTGTGTTGTACTCCTTCACTGTTCTAAAGTAATTAAACATAATATTAGCGGTGGCTATACTATTGCTCTGATGCGGGATTTGTGAAAACTTATTTAGGTCCCTGACAAAAATCTTAAGTAGGCTTACATGCATGCTTGCATGCATGCGTGCATGCATGCTTGCATGCATGCTTGCATGCATGTTTGCATGCATGCTTGCATGCCTACTACATGCTTGCATGCATGCCTACTTGCATGCATGTTTGCATGCATGCCTACTTGCATGCATGTTTGCATGCATGCCTACTAGCCCCATAAGAAATGACATTACATTATATCCGTGGGCGCTGTCTACGCGTACTTATTTACTTCAGCTTTTTGAAATAAAAATGGAGAGGGGGGGGGGGTTATTGCCCCAGCGCTGCTTGTCTTGAGCGCAAACAGAAGAAACCAAAGAAAGCAAACTGTCACGAGGGCATCTAGCGCCATGATCATGTATTCACAGCGGATAAGCTCGTTGTATCTCAGAGTGGGAGGGCCCGCAGATTAAACTAACTCACCACCGCTTGACTCCCGATCTCCCGCACGCCACTAATGTCTCCCCATGTTGACACACAAACAGCGATCTAACCACAGCTCGGCAGGCATGTCGCGATATGTCGGCGGGTCGTTCAAAGGAATTGTTTTAGCCAGTCTAACTATGGATAGCCCACTGTGTGGCTTGTACTGCACATAGAGTTTCTTCAACCGTTATATTGCTGCCTGTTCAACACGATAGGTCTGTCTCCTTGAAGAAAGTCAAGAAGCTGCTATGCGACAGTAACATATAGCGGGTTCTTGTCTGTCTAAATATAGGAGTAACTACTAGCATGATATCATAATGGCTGATTCTATAACAATTGTAAGTGACTCGAAGCAGAACACTATAGAGATTACAGTATTTAAATTAGAAGTAGGATAATGGTCATTGCAAATTATAAAATTACGTGCCTGTGATCACAAAACTGTGGACGGAAGTCAAAGGATCAATTTATTGGCCTAAACGTATCGATCAGTGAAGTCCGCATACCGGTACAATTAGTTTATACTAGTCCTAATCAAATTTTTAAATGTTGGTGCAAGGCTATAGTTCAGCAGATGATCAAGACGATCAGTTATCAAGAGAAACCTACATGTAAACGTCCCGAGCGCCCTGGGGATCACAGCAAACGTTGTATTGTAGCAATCGACAAGAAATACTGTGTGTGCTTCCTAAACGCTTTTAAATCAAATGCTTTGTGTAGCCTAAAACGTTTTAAAATCACATCACAGGCCAGTCAAGTCTATTATAATAACAGCTAGTGAATTCTATTATAATACTAGCTAATAAGAGATAATGAATCCACATGAAGCCACATTTATATGTAATGAAATCATTATTTTGTAATTATTATGCACGTCTATGATGCCAGCAGGCCGACATCAAAATGCACACACAATTGATACGACCTGCATGTACAACAACATGTACATCAATACATCAAACAATGGGTCTACACTATTCTAGCTGTCGTTGTTGAGTTGGGTTTAACGTGGCATTAATGTCATTGATTATAGCCACAAACACACAATTGTAGCATTGATTCAGATCCTTTATAAAGCGCGGTCTATAATGAACAAGCGTTATTGTGGATATGGGATTATTATCTCGTCCATCAACGGTATCAAAATACATTTTATTGAACGATCATAAACTGCAATCCGATTCGACGTACCTTATCAAATCGAAGCGATAACAGTTCAATTAGCAAAATTAAGATGAAAGAAAATCGCACTGCATCAGTTTTTATCACGATCCATGTTCATTGATAGAACCCAACTGTAGACTAAAGCAAAGCGGAGCCATAGATGTATATGTAGCGAAAAAGGGAGAAAAAGCAAAAACAACCAGCGGCAGTTTTATAACTGGGATAAAGCATTAGACCTAAAGCAACGGTCTACTATTCATCCAGTTCTTCAGCTTCTTCTAAATGATTATTAGCCTAATACCCTCTGCCTATAACATAAAACAGTAATAAAGATCCGAGACTGGTTGCCTATTGAAATCTTTCAAAAACCGTTCATTACATGCAATGTCGATGTTACTGGCGCCAGCTGCAGCAGCTGCAGCTGTGCTTCCATCAACAATGTTTGTCTTTGTTCGTCCCTGGAGCTGACGAAAGCATTCGATTGGGTGCAAATTGATTAATTGAGTTATCGGGATATCCATGATCCGTGTCGACGCCGAGCGATGCACGATCGCGAGAACTATTTAAAAATAAGGGCTAATTACTAAATTAAAGGTACCGTTTTGTTTTAGAAAGGGACTTTGATTCAAAACACGTCTTATGCAATATATTAGGAATCATAGATCTGCGGTATATCACAATTTTGAATTCGACGTGAAAAATCTAGTTTTGATTTGCATTATATCTATATTAGTTTTATATATAGAGGCTTACTACGATACCGTGAAATTTTCAACGCGAACATTTTAGTGATTTTTCTTTGTTCGAATTACAAGCGAAACTACTGGGGGACAAACTTCTGGGATTCAGAATCTCTCATCCCGCTATGCCGACTCATATACCTGCCCCTGCACGGTGCACAGGCTGCACTTACATCCAAGGTCTTGCTGAAGAAGTCAGCTGTTGAAATCTCCCCAAGCAAGACTATCTAATCGGAACATGGATGCCGATTATCGGGCGATCATACGGGGCGAGCGGTGTGTGGATTGACGGAGTTAAACAGCTTAAACCACCGCGTTGCAGCCTAATATCGCGTGAGAACACGACATCCTGTTGTTAACTAATGATGACAGCTGTTGCCTCGGCAATTTAGGGTATAATCATTATCATCGTGTTAGCCGGAGCCGCAACAATGTCGTGACTGTATGTAAGACTTTTCACGAAAACGTGTCTACGGCGCATTCAAAAGTTGCACCGAGGTGACCCATCCGTATGTAGTTAATGTATGGCTTCGTTTAACGGGGGGAGGAGAGAGGAGTTGATCCGTTTAATTGTAAAAACTTTCTTTTTCTGACCCCACTTTAGGCTACATTGAGGTAGGCTTCATGGATTCGAAAATCTGAGTATTAATTAAGGCTTATTAACTAGGGTAATCAAAGTTATAAAACTAACTAGTCTTTTTTAACAAATCGAGCCCTGTTCAGATGGTGTGATAGCCTACTCGAACTCTCATCCATATCAAATGTCAATTTTTCAGTTTAAAATCTACATGCCAGCAACAGCAACCGTCGCTTCAGCAGCAGTAGTAGCATCAGCAGCAGCAGCAGCAGCAGCAGCAGCAGCAGCAGATTCAGTAGCAGCAGCGAAAGCACCTGCAGCATCGACTGTTGACCTCACTCTTGCCTCGGGTATCACCCACAACAACGACAGCGAATGCTCAACAGATGGTTTCACGCGACACGCTGCGTCTGAAAGTAAACCAAGTGAAAAATGGTGTCACGTCGTCAGCAGCGCTATGAAAGCATCAGTAGCCCAGTGTTGCAACTTGCACCAGCAAGAGCGCAGCGCCGCAAAATCAAACCGCGATAGCCTAGAAACAATAGGCCCAGGAGGCCTAGATTTTATATTGTTTTGAGAATTTTATTATGGGCAGAATTAAATTTGCGTCTGTCTGTGAAACTGTGACGTGAAATGCATGATTTGTGCAAAATAATTGCAATTTTAGAACACGGAACTAATATCAAGCACAACTTTTTCCAGACTTCTATATATTTATGCGTATTTTTAGCCCCCTCCTATTTAGGCCGTTCTTGTTTTAGCCGTTCTTGACGCATTGATCAGGAGAATCAAATAGCAGCAGGGAGCGCTAGATCTCCCTCCCCAACCCCCCTTCAAATTTCACTCTGTTGCGAAGTCAGTTTGTAACAGCTCATTTGTTGTCGAGCAGCGCAAAAAGACAAAGATCACTCTCGTGAAATCTGCACCTCATTGTCAAGCGTGAGAGGCGAGAGCGCAACTGAAAACAAAATCACTGCAAGCAAACAGCATTCTCAGTGAAATGATTACAAAATTTGAAGGGGAAGCGAGTGGAGAGGGTCGGGGCAAGACTGAGATCTATCTTGACAATATCGTACGCAAAGAAGCGGAAAGAGTATTTTATAGCCAATATTATGTAACATATTGTTGCTTAGAGTCTTTAAAAAAAGTAATTGTTTTATTGTAAATATTGTCTTTTATTGTTCATAGAGGAATTCGCGAGGGATTCTTTTTAAGCAACGTGCTCTCACAGCATTATTAGGCTAAATAATTTAAAGTCTTGAAGGTGTCGAGGCTAGGCATTGCCATCTTGAAAATTTGGTTACTCATGCTATAACACAAGAACTACTTTTGTACTACTTACTACTACGAAATTACTAGTCTAGATTCATTCGTATCTTTCCACATTTCTCTTGCAAAGCCCGAAAAGACGAATTCAAAATGGCTGTCAAATGTCATTATGATGAAACCAACGGGGTTTCACTCAAAGCTTACATAGCAGAGAACGATGACGCAAGACTGCACAGAGACTGCTGCCTTCATCAATCATACAGCCTGTGACACCGGCTTGTACATTCTTCAAAATGCTAAAGCCGCCCATGGCGTGCTAATCACCTGCAAGCCTTAAAAGCATCAAGCGTCGAGCAGCGATTACGTCTTACATCAGTTTGAGATGTAGAACGAAGAACTACCCTTGCAGTTGGCAGCAGCAGCGGTTTCGTTCCAGACGACAAAACTGGGTGGCGTTTGCCCCTCCCGGTTTCAATGCCGTACACTAAGTCTGATGGGTCAATTTGTTTTACTTTGCAGCTTGCTCGCTAAACTCTCGATCACGGGGGAACGACATTAGAAGAGCACGACGTTTAGGACATAACATTGGAAGTTTCTAAAACAACGATTTTTGGTATGCAAAAACGAGAAAGTTCGTGAAAAGCACACAAAAGGCTTGAATGGTTTGGCCTTTAATAGCAAGAGTTGCTTAGAGGGGCATTCAGAGCGGCTTGAAGAACTTGAGAGACACTAACTGATAGACTTGAGATCCATTTAGACTGGAGAGAAAATTTGATGTCAATTGTGGGGGGAGGGGGGCCTAACGCCCCGTTTTATTTAGTGCCGCTACTGCATGTCACGAAGCCGCTTTCTGTTTCTTGTTATTGAGGAATCTTATCGATAACATTGTCATCGCTGCAGCGTCGTCACGCATTCCGCGCTGATGACAAATAAACAGGCGGCGAGTGCCACTCATCCAGCGCGCAAACAGGGCTCCCTGGGGATGGGTGGGTGTCAGGGAGCCGACTCATTACCGCTGGATTCACGTCTCGAGAGACTGAGAGGGTCGTGGATTTATTTCGTGTAGGGCGGCCATACATGCAGATCAGTGTTGTCTGTGGTGTATATCCGCATGGCCAAGTGACCAGCGACGCGTCACAACTGCATCTCCGTTTGCTTTTATAGATGCGCCTAAAGCGTGTATAAGGGTTCTTCTGTATACCTACATGTACACTTGCTAACTCCTGGATAGTGACTTGGGAGTCTTTTTCAGACCTTGGATATAAATTATAGTAGAAAACGATCCGGAAATTTATGCGGATTAAAATTAATAGGCGTAATTATAGTAGACATTAGGCTATATCTCTATATCTCTATATCTGTATATCTCCATATCTCTATATCTCTGTATTGTCGCTAAATAACTGGCTTGCATGGGGTACAGGCTTTCGGGAATTTGGCTTTCGTTTGAAATTTCACGCTGACTCATTTTTTTTCCACCCACTTCTTGTATATTAGTCAAATCGACTAATTTCAATAAAGGCCAGGCCTATGCGTCTTGTTTTCAGCTCAATCTTTGCTTTTCTAAAAATAGTCACAATAAGCAGCTTCACGGTTTATTCCGCTTCTACATATACAAGATCCGGTTGTGGTTTCCAGTACATGTAAAGCCGTAAGTCATTCCACCCATCCTACTGTTTCCAGGCCCCTCCCCGTCCATGAACGATGGACGACACACTCCGCCGACCTGGAGAAGGCGTCCCGCTCCCTGAGGACTGTCTCCATGGTCCGGACCGTCACGACCACTGCACCGTGACGCCAGGACTCAGCCAGGCGTGACCGGGCGTTCCGCGCCGGGTGACTACTCGTCACGCTTCAGTGGGCAATTAGGAGAACGTTTTTCACGGACGCTGCGCGACTTAATCCTAGGATGAGCGTTGTCGTCATGAGTGATTGCGCCTGGTATTTTATGCATTCATAGCTTTTAGGTAAAGGAAAAGAAGAGGCGTTGTTTTGAAGGGGATTCGAAGCATTGGTTTGAGAAGTCAAACTGCAGCATCTTAGATTTACCGTTGAATTACAAAAACTTTGAAATACAAATTGCGCTTCATTTCGACGTATGGTTCTGCCACAATTTCTGCGCGATTAACGAGATAAAAAATGAATGAGCCATAACTTAAAGCTATTTATATCAAATGGGCCTATATTACACGCCAAATAATCGAAAATCAAAATGACCGCGAATGTGAACCAAAAAGCGACCAAAATTAGAAACTTCTACAGCAATATATAACGCTCACTCCAAATTTCGAGATATTGGGCCAAAAACCTTTGACAATTTCTTTTTCCAATTCATTGACGTCTTTTCCAGTAAACTGCACAAGCTTTACGAACACGATGTATGATTATAGCATAGACACCCATCATTCTGTCAGATGACGAATGCATGGAAGCTATACAGCCATCCCGAGTGAAGTCTGATCCACGACTTACGTCAACACAAAACTTGCGCAACCTGTCTCATCCCCAGAGCATTGCGTATATATACTGTAGTTGTATAGGAGGAGCCACGGGGTGAAGAATTGAGATTTATGAAGCGTAGTAAATGGTGCACGAAATACTCCACGATGCACTGGGGAACAGTAAACCTGTCATTAACCCTCTGGGAACCTAATACAGAATGCAGCGAACAGAGGCCCACGCCTTTCTGCTGATCTGTCGCTGTAGTCCTATACGTTACAAGCTCTGCTATCGTGCTATTCTAGTAAAACTACCATGATTATGCATTCTTTAATTTATTTTGAAACTGACCTGTTGCCTCCGTCCATGGTTTTGAGAGTTTACTGACCTTGTGCAGTAACGAAGACTTTGATTCCGTGCGGAGGGCACGCACACTCGCACAGACCGCTTCCACTTTTTAGACGCCTTTTACGACTCACCCGGGACCCGGTAGCTCCGACTGAGTTGCAAGCCGATTCTTCGTTCCCCGGCGTGCAGGGGATCCTAATGCCTATCTAGAGCCACGGGGAATAATTTATATAATCTGGGCTGTATCAAGCCACACCCACAATGAATATCCCCCAATCATCAAGCGTTCAAAAAAAACGAGCGTCTTGCATAAAAGTAATTAAACCTGCGTTCATAGAGGAATGATTTTTCATAATCAGTGAGCCCCGTTGGGCCGAATAAATTATTCAGCTGCTGCTAAGGCAGTGTTAGGACCAAATCTGATGTTGACCTGATGCGTGCCAGTTGACTTTAGACTCAGGGGAGGGAGGGGAGTGGCACAACTGTTCCCTGTTCTTGCTCGCTGACTTCCCACTGCCGCCACCTGTTGCTCACCATTGTCCTTAAGACCAATTTGATTTCTGGTCGCGTTTTTGCGTCGTCACGGTTAATTAACGAACCCCGCCCTGGCGGAACTGGGTGATTGATGATGATTGTGATTGGTTGAATAAAAATTAATGTAAATTAACGTTTCTTTCAAAACTAATTAATAACAGGAGTAACAGCGGCACGCATCATTTTACAAGATAAGAAATGTTATTATTTGAGGACTTTGAATAGGCTAGGTCAAAGATTGTGGAGTGTGAAATAATTTTACAAGATTGACATTTACAGTTCGATTTTGCTAGCGTCAAATAGTTCTTGAAAGCTGCTAAAATTTCACAACACGAAGACTAAGAGAACTTAATTTTAGAAACGTACACGGTTTCATTATAGTTCAATATGGCCTACAGATTACGGGCCTACAGACTACGGGCCTGCAGATTACGGGCCGACAGATTACGGGCCTGCAGATTACGGGCCTGCAGATTACGGGCCTACAGATTACGGGCCTGCAGATTACGGGCCGACAGATTACGGGCCTGCAGATTACGGGCCTGCAGATTACGGGCCTACACCACACAAAAACACACTGATAAATACTATAATGTGCGTATAAAGTGGCGGATGCAGACATTTATCCTGATTCATGAGGAGCGATTGCTGTCTTTTCCTCAAAAAAATGGAGGGCAAAATGTCGAAAAAGCCTCATATGGTATCTCAATGGGCAAAATTCAGAGAAAAAAATTGGGGGGGGGGAGGGCGATAGCGTCCATTACATCCCCTGTAGATCCGCTCCGCTACGTAGGCCTATGTCTGCAGTAAAACTTCGTGCCGAGTGTATTATTGCGACTTTAGCCCCGCTGAATTTCTCTAGTATTTTCTTACGTTTATCACATTTTTTATTTCTACATGTGCTGCTGCGAACTGCACTCAAAATGCTAATTCTCACTACGCCGCCACAGCCCCTACAATACAGGGTTTGGTGACGACCCGCAGTGTTAAATGTCCGCAGCAACAGATGTGCCCAATTACCGATTGGCAAATAAAACCGCACACGGACATCTATCGGAGCGTGTTTGGAGAGCAGATTCCAATACGGCGTCAATAGTAAGCGACCTCCCGGATCAGACACTTGGAGACGCTCGCCTGACTCGTGCCTGAGGGATGTTAACCATGTGGGTTATTATCAGCAACGCCCACCAGCAAACGAAGAGGTCAGCTTGACCCGCATTGACCAAGTTAGCCTCGCTACACGCGCGTCAGTGGCGAATCGGATTCCAATTTAAATTGCGGAGAACGCCGTATTATGATTGCAAAGAGGCCTACAATTCTGTGGAACACGAATTTGTACAGCGTGTTGGGTTATTTTCGCGGTATCGCTTCTTAGAAATTTTGCGGGACTTAATTTTTTTCGCGTTATAGAGAACTGCTCGCTATATATTGCTGCTTCCGGAGCTTGATTTTCGCGCGTGTAATTCTCGCGAGTTTTGTCAATTCTCGAAATTCGCTGAAGCGATATGCACGCGAAAAATACGAGAACAGGCAAAGACAAAGAGAACATTGGAGCTCCGCCATTTTACAAGTCAAATGCGTATTTTTAAAGACGCTTCACTGGCATTTCATGCAAAATCGACAAAGTTTTGATACCTTAGTTTCTCATAATCCCATTAGGGCAATAATCTGTCACTGTCAGCCTCCTAGCGGTATGCATGTAGGCTAACGTCGTGGCGCAGCCCCTTAATACTTTACGCCTATACCAGTATTCACTGTCGCCGCGGGATGCGATACGCTAGCAACTTAACCCCCGATCTCCCGAACTCAAACCCATTACAGGCTACACAATCTCCAAACGTGTGCACAAATATAGGCTGGCGATCGGAAGACTACCAACTATGCCATTGTAGCTAACAAAACTCGTCTTTTTCCAGACACTCGTGTCTAATCTTAAGCATATAGTGGGGGCGCCACGGTGTAGTGTCTTATTTGATCGAAGATCTAGTCTGGGCCATTACACGGCGCATTCTTCAACACACAATCGCCATGGCAGATGTACGCCAAATGTCTTTGGAAGAAGTGAATACGAAATACGCATGCATGAACGGCCGCAGAGGCGCAAATGTCATTTTCAATTTGGAGAAAAAGAAGAAGAGGATCAAAAATGTATAATTAGCCAGTCAATGAAAAAATGAAATTAAGCTAACTAGCATAATGGAGCTCACACGTACATCAAACACGCTATAGGAAACTGGTTGCAAAATATTTGAATGTTTAACCGCAGTGGCAGAAAAAAGACCCGGTCTGAGAAGCATCTAAAGAACCTTATTTTGCAGGATATTCTCTACTCTATTCCTATGGGAAATGAATAAATAAAAACGGCTAAAATATTAATTACCGGTCGCACAAAAAAGAGATGTCAAAATCGTCCGTCACATATTACAATGTTTCATAGAAGCACACCAAACGCCACAGAAAAATTGCCAAAGTTCAAAGTAGGCTGCAGTAAAATGAAATGCATGCAGTTTAGCTGCCAAAACTCATGATTCCTCAGATATTACACAGTATATCAAAACAATAGATCGGCGACAAAACCTCCATCTCGACCAAATTTCTACAGGGGTTAGATTCAGCCAAATCTAGCGCATCACCATTATGGAGTGAACTTACAATAATACAGCCTACAGCACCGCGTTCTTCACTCAACCCTTCGCTCAGTTCACTGACCGCTGCGATCCTTTAATTGTGGGGTAGACGGGCGTAAGCCTATACGATATCGGTCAACTGAAAAAGTCGGTCAGCTTCACTTCCTAATTAGTTTCAAGGGAACCGTCACACAATACGGAACCCTCGGTGCAGAGCCGCTCAGATGTTATAATAGTTCGGTCCTGCGGATCGCAGGAAAAGGCAGCAGATGTCGCAAAGACTTTTTTCCACGGATTAATTTGCAGGGAAATATTCGCTGCACACATACGCGTAAAACGTTTGTGGACCTAGAGAGACTACAAGAAATGAAAATTCGCCGAAGTAACTTTTAGGCTATGGCCTAAAGCATACCACCCATACAGTGATCCATTATTTGTTTAAATCAGTAACTTGCCTTCTCAAGGTCAATGGTTAGAGCCGAAACATGCCGAAACATGCCGAAACATGCCGAAACTTGACAGTTTTTTTGTGTTCTGGAGTCCAATAGTTTTGAGATTGTAGGCCCCATCTTGTTCTATAAGATCTTTAATGATCAATCACACTTATTGGCCTTTAAGGTTCAGCGCTGAAAATAGATGCATGGGAAGTGATTATCGTTATTTTCCTGAGGGAGGGAGCAAGAATAAAATATACAATGTGCATTTCGGACATCACCTTTTGTGTCACATCTGTCCCTATTTTTCCAGTTCCTGACATAGCGACCCAACGGGAAAGACGAGAAAGACCGATGCGACACGCGTCATTGTTCGACTTTAAGAAAGCCTTCGACCAACTTAGCCTCCTTCATTAGGACATATGTCACCTCTGGCCCCAGACCGATTAAGTGACCAACGAGGCGTTTAACGATCGTAACGAATCGGAACGGGGAATAAAAGAGAAGCCAGAGGCTGGAGCATGAACCCTAAATGCTATTTATGTGCGTGTAATGGTTGATTAATAACAGACAAAACCGCTAACTGCTGCAACTTATGCCACGTATAGTTTACAGGCCAAAGCCGTGAAGTTAGCGAATTAGCCTTTTTGAATTCACCGGGGCGCATCTCAGTAAATGCACAGCAGATATCGTTGGACAATAAAAGTTCGATATTTAAAAAAACAGTTTACAAATTCTCATTGAACTTACAGATGTTTCACTACCTAATCATATTCAGAATAGGACTACATGCACCACAAATTCAACTTTTATTCAAGCATAAACGTCAAGTTTTAGTTTTTCGCTATAGGACTGATAACAGTAGGCCCCTAACGACGTTGAACGTTTGTGCCAGAAGGTACTGCCACAGTGCCACAGTGACTGTCATGGCGTTCGGATGCTACGACTTGTTTCGCCAGCTAGCGAATAAAAATGCCTCACTTATTCGTCATTTTTGAACAATCGCTAGATACCCGCAGCGTACTGTCTATACTCTCATTGCGCGAAAATATTGCGTGAAAACCTTGTCACGCAATCGGGAATGATGGACGGGTGGTTTGAGATGTGAACATATTGAAGCCAAACTTGTAAAATTGGCCTTGATTGTTTATCTCTATAGATTGCACCATATTTGATCATTTTCTTCAACAACAAACCAATTGTGTTAACTGTTCGTGTTCACATAATAGAGTAGCGCACGGATCAAAATTTATTCTGAGGCCCATTTGTAATTTAATGACTTCATTATTGTCCACGTTTCTCAATTTGCTTTGCACCAATGACAATTTATGACAATTATTGCGATCCCGTACAATGTCAGAATCTGGTAACGGTGAATATGCACTGACGAAATTCTTAGTCAGCTTGCGCATAGAAGATAAGGAGCTTTATATTAGAGGCCTATCACAATATAAAAAAAGACGGAAGAAAAGACGCTAGCCTGGCTGCAATCGCGGGCATAGTTCACTCGTTCAGTCGTTCAACGTGTCGGCCAAACGATTTCCACAGTTTCAGATTAAAAACACAGGCCTAACCCACTTGCCAAATGCAAAACACTACGCAGATTGCTAAATGCGCTTAATTTGACCAAAGTTCAGACCTTCATTGACCTTTTTGCGCTGATCTGTCACGTCGTTGTCACACGACTGATAGACTCCGCTACTATTAACCCACCCCGTGCGCGCCTCGCTCTGACCAGACAGTACAGTACATTTAGCCAGACCCCCGCCGAGTGGCACTGCCAGAAGCACATTGCGTCCAGGGGGTCCCGTGGTTCCTCGCGCAGAGCGGCAAGCAGCCCCGCGGGCTTCAAGTGCCCCGCTGGGGGAATTATAGCGACCCCGCGGCGCTAGATCCCTCGCACCGCCCGCCGTGTCAGGCTGTCGTTAGAGCAGGCAATGGATCTGGCCTGCCAAAGACATGAGAGGTCAAAAAGGTTATGGTCTAACAAAGTAGGCTAGGAGCCTAGTAGCCGAACTAAGAAGCAATCACTCGCCATCTTTATTCAAAATACGTCTGCATTATCGTGCATGTCTTAAAAACACAAAGCGCTTAGACGCCTACCTTCTCATGATTTTTAAATTGAGCTAAGCTTAGACTAGGCCTATAGCTTGTCGTTAATAACAACTAATGACTGTAGAGTACAGTTTTAAAAGAATGCAAGAATAAGTCACGATATAAATACCAGGCCTAAAAAGAATGTAATAATAAGTCAAGATACAAATAACAGGCCTAGGGCACGGGTCTATTGTTAGACAATGTCGAATTAGCTGGTAGCCGACGACCGCGGGACGTGTTAAAAGGCTGACCTCTGACAGTCTACCGGACTACAGTCAAATTGAACAGTTACCGGTCTGCAGCGTGACACGCAGTCATTAACGAGCTCTGGGGCGTCAGCGCTATGCGATCGGACCGCGATGTAGGCTATCATCAGCCATTAGGCTACAGGATATACCCCAGGGGTTTGAGGTCACCCCAGGGGTTTGAAGCTTTGAGGCCTACCCCAGGGATTTGAGCCGTCTGCGAATTGAACCGAGCCCCAAGCGTTTTATAGCGGACCTCTATGGAGCGCGTGGGATACTTGCAGTACGTAGGATACTTGCAGTGAAACTTAAAGTAGCCTACTGTCGGAGTCCGATGTCAACAGAACGGGAGACGCGTAGCTTTTTTACGACCATTATAAAGAACAAGTTATGCGAAAATGGGTTATCGGCGCTATAGAAAAAGAAGCTTATGAGTTATGAACATAGTAGCTTGTAGGCCTATGTAGCATATACATGCATATAAAAAGTGACAGCCAAATTATGAGCGATCGAAGCACCAGTCGAGAAGGGCGTAGATTTTGCGCTGTGTAGCGGATAGCAGGTCTACTGCGCAGCCTAAACCTGACGCAGGCCTATGATTACAGTACGCGGCTTGAGTTGGATGCAGCATGCATGGGTAAATCTAATAGCGGGTTGTAGGTTCCGTTAACAGCCAGTGGTCGGATTGTAATTCAAGCGTGAAACCAGAAATGAGTACCTTGCGTTGACCGCAGCGTCACGCAGCACAAACGCATAACACCCAACACGATTGTAGTTATTACACACGCGTGACAAACCAAAATTAAAATACGACAGCGTCAACGAATCTAAGCATCAGGCCTGGCGCAAAACAGTAGTTGTGACCCTTTTCTGCAAGGAATGGGCTGGCAACACCCCCTTCCCCGCCAAGACGAGACCACTTGGAACATGAGGAACATGAGATTTTGAGTAAAATACTCGTACATGGCTTGGTTAATTCTGTAGAACTGTGTATGTCGCCTCACTAGACCGCTTCAATCATAATCCATTAGGCTATAGCATTTGCAGACGAATGTGTCTGGCAAATGAAAAATGGCTAATTCACTAGAGAATGGATAGTTTAATGAACAGAATTCACGAGGTTTAATCCTTTAAAACACAGATTTAATTATACAACAGTCTTAATTGCCATAGGCCTATACGCATAAACTGTATGAAAATATTACAATTACATAATGTAATAATCATTGTAACAATGGGCCTCAACACAATGAGCATGTTCGCAAATCATGATTTTCACCTGCTATAGTCACAGGCGTGGCCCATACCGTACACCAATTTATAATAGTCTACTATTAGTGCTACATATATAGCTCAACTAGACATCAGAAATTAATTAGGGTCAAACTAGGATTTACATAAAATAGGATTAAAATCCTAAGTTAGGCTCATTATAGCTTAAGATGAAAAGATTTAGTAGACTTTTACACAAAAACGTGTCGATATCGCGATCATCGATTTTTGCATAAAGCAGTCTCAATTGCTATAGACATAGGTCTACGCAAAAACAGTATGAAAATATTGCAAATATTGGTTATAAATCGATATTTCAAGGATCAGAAAACTGAAACGTATACTGTAGGTTTATATTGTTGGCATTCTGCTCCGCGCTCATAGCGTCAACGAGGTATGGTCATTGACCACAAGCCTCATACTGTCCCCGACGTGATTGACCGTATCAAATGCCCTTTGAAGATCTACGCACCGCTGCGCTATATCATCAGATTTAAGTGATGTTGTGATTGACGTGGTCGCCATAAGCCTATAATAGATCAACAATAGCGAATGCTGCATGCGGGGGAATATAGCGGCGCGGAACGGTCACAATCAAGTCATATCCAGTGACCATGTCTTGACATATCAATTGTAGGGTCGCATGGATTGACTTTAGGTTTATTGATCAATGAAGTCAGATCTCTCATTTATGAACCATTAAAATATAGACTAATATGCTGTAGAAACCTTCAAAGCAAGATAAGAATTGACTTGCATTAGAAAAGAAACAGCAGGGTGAAATCAAAGATAGTCCAAAATATCCGTGAATAAACGTGATGGGTCACGCAAGACAAATGAATTTGCTTAATTTTAAAGACTAAACAGTCTATCAATGTATATCAAAAAAGAATATTAAGATACGGTTACATTACATTACGATTCCGAGCCTACATGCAGCTGTTAACATAGCTGCTACGCTAACAATTACGCCAAAGTACCCTCATTGAGTTTCAAGATAGCAGAGTGTATCAACACAAACAAAATTGGAAAGGCCTTCTGAAGTTCAGCTTTGAGCAGTATATACAACCGCCCATCCTGTGGGAATTTTTCTCTTTCGCTATAATGCGACGAGCACACCCCAAGTCCCGAGCAGCAGTTACAGAATATTTCGGAGGACGTCCTCTTGAAGGCACACAGGCTACATCACTGATAATCCATTTTGTCATTGAAAGAGGTACAAAAATATTGGTGCACCATGGCATCAGTTGAATAGAGAGAGGATCGCGTTCCTTTTGATGTTTTCTTCCGCAGCATCTGCGTGTCAGTGTGTGTCTTAGTGTAGATACATCATCGCAGGACTGAGTCTACAGCTATAGTTAGTATAGGTCAATACTGTAGACAATAAAGTCACGTTAATGTCTCTTGAACAGAAAGGCAAATTTACAATACAGCAATTGGCTACGAAACTAATAGGCCAGAAGTTCAGTTAGCTCTTATTATAAGTCGTATGCATATTATGGCTTTGATATTTGAACACAGTTCAACAGGCTATAGCAGGAGGCTTGGACTACTGCAGATCCAAAAAAACAAAAAAACATGAATAATTATTTATTTTCATTTATTAGCCCTATTCCTACGCAATAGATGCCTATGCAAGGGCGCAACCACACGGGGAGTCGAGGGGGTCATGACCCCCCCAACTTATGTGAGGATCCCCCAACTTTTGTGCG